>JAODTK010001156.1:0-12119 GCA_026419785.1 Sclerodactyla briareus
ATTTTTAACAAACGAACAGAATGTGAGTCGCCTCTAAGTTCGCGGGCCTTCGCCCCCCCGTGCATGTGTTTACTGCGGCGGCTGGTCTTTACTTCCTCCTTTCGCTCTTATAATTATGGACCATTATTATTAGTGTCCAGGCCCGGATTCCATAGACGCAGATGCGTATCCGGCTCGATGTGAAAACCGCATATTACGGAACTGAATGTTCGTTTCAGAAGAAGAAACACTAATCACTGTTGCAAATACCATAAAAAGGCAGCACGCCATGAATATTGTCGTGCTTGGCATGTAAGATATTCCAAATAAGTCATTCGCATGATCGCATACGCATCGTTACTGTGTTTTGTCTCTTATTCGGTGTTTGGTTTTGTCTTGATTTATTAATTTTTAGCTTTTGTGGAACCAATATCAATCATTTGAAAACTAAATAAACATATTCAAACACTAGCCCCCGCTTAGTTCACGTGAAATGGCGATTTTTCCTTTTTTCGCACCATACGCATACGCATCTATGGAATCCCCGGCCCTTATCGGGAAGTGTACGGGCCGTGTAACGGAACTCTCATTCTAACTGGCCGGAACATTTATATCGGGCTCGGAAACGAGACGAAATGTGTTTCGACGATTTTAAAACCGGAACTCCATCACACGCCCATGCGCATGTACATTATCGGTCCTATCACTTAATTGGATGTACTTGCCTGTGACTGACTGTCGGTGGGGTCTGCCCTCATTAACATACAGGTTAATGTTTTCTTATACACATTACTGATTCTGCGTCATTTTTTAACTGTCAATTTTATATAGCTTTCCAAAGATGCAGCAATTCTCTTTAACTATCCACAAATCGTGGATAAAATATAGTCATTCTTGAAGGCTGAGTAACCCATCGAACAAACCCCTCAAGTTGCCGTTTCCGGCGTCTGGGAGGTTGTAAAGCAAAAGTTTTCCTTCATACGCTCCGCACAAACCTATGGTGGCGCTTCCGCTTAGATAGTCATCTAGCCAAATCATCCCCCCCCCCCCCCACTTCGAACAAAAATCTTACGCCCCTTGAATGCACTATGAGTTCATTGCGAGCAGACCATAATTCAGCTGCTCATTGGCTTGGCTTTCAAGGAAGATATTCCTTAGAATTAATTCGCAGTGATAAGCATCCGTATACGCGCATTGGTAATGTGCTTATTTTACCTATTCGGTGTTGTTTTTTCTTTCATTCAGAATTTCGTGCCTCTGTTGGGAACCAAATCTTAATCTTGGAACAAATCGAACAGATTTCCAGACTTGCCCCCCACTCAGTACACGTCAATTGGCAATTTTTCACAAAAGCGTACTGGACCCTCATATACTCATCTATGGATCCCAGCTAATTAATGAGACTGTCGTACAGCTCCATTGTTCCTGCACTCGACGCCCAGTAATGGTATCTTCTTGGTTAGTTTCAACCCCGTCGACCTCATCCACCCCTGGGCTATTATACAAACCTGTAGAAGCCACGGTGAAAGAGCGGTAATCGCCGTATCGGAGAGACAAAGAAATGAAACAAAATTCAGCGGTACAATCTTACGGCGTCGATCCTTGTGGCGTTGGGCCATGTATCATGTCCACCCTCCATGTAGTAACCCCCCCCACCTGAAAACAAGGTTTTCGTTGGTGGCGACATAGACCTAGCCGCCTAGGCCTAAGGCCAGCCTAGGTCCGTCCCTTCATCACAATCACATCTTGTACGATGCTTTGTGGCCAACGCCATTTAATCGCTCCAAGAGAAACAGGGCTCCAAAAATATACAAAAGTCACGGTAAGTTATTGATAAGTTGAACAGTTTCAAGTTTATCCTTCAGAATATGTCCATCCTCAATTGAACAATTCACCAAACTGGGAGAACTAACAACGGCTCTTACACTGAGTTACAATAAGAAATAGATCTCTGGCCTGGGTGAAGTCTTCTGGCGTGCGAGGTGTTCACTCCAAAACTTAGCACATGCTTACAGGAAGGTCCCCCAGTAACTGATTCATGATCCTTGTACAGGTCGTGGCTAGAATTCATCAGTCCATTCAGAGTCCCCTCTTAAGCGTCTGTGAGACAAAGTATAAAGATTCAATTCGTGGAGTCTCTGTTCATAGGATAAATGACTCGCAGTCCTGGCAACCAATTTTAGTAGCTCTCGTTGAACTGCTCTTCGATAGCCTCTGGCCTCACAACGGTAAATAGGTGCCCAGACTGGTTGCGTACTCCAAGACTGGTCTCACTAAGCCTTATACAGCAGCAACAGGACATCCCTGTCTAAATACCTGGAAGTCCGTCTAATTATACCCACTATGCGGTTCGCTTTAGCCACAACAGAAGCAACGTGTTCTCTAAAAATTAGTCAATGATCCCAATCACACCTAGATCCTTTTCTGAAGTAACCAGCTTTAACTCTTGACTGTGTCCACATAGTTTCGCCTAGTATTCTAAAGATCCGGACAAAAGCAATAACCAATTCTCAAACCCTAGACATTTATCCTGATGAAAGTAGAGTTTGCTAAAATCACAGGCCAGTCTAGTCCCGTATCAGAATAAATTTTACTGATAAGCTGCACTTCCCCTTGATGTGACGAGGGAAAAATCCTCACCAACTCCTGCCTCCAACTTCTCCCTCCGTTACTCAGGCCCTCCTGCGACCATATACAAAAACATCCTTCACGACCATTCTATGCCACTGCAAAAAATAGTTAAGAATTTATGGTATAGAGAAAAGTTGATACTTACCAAAGCCTAAGTTGACTCGTAATAATTGAAAGGAAATCACACCTGTTTTTTCCCAGCCTGTCTTGTTTTGGAACATAGTTTTGTAAACAGAAGTGTTGCCACTCAGGGCTCAATTTTGCGATAACCTACTTATCAATATTGGGCCAAGGCAGACATTATCATAGAAATCTCATGAGTATTCATATCTTAGAGTGGCAATGCGTACACAGACAACAACTTGTATTCAGTTGTAGGCAATTATGAAGATTCCTGACTGATTCTTGGTAAATACTTGGTAATTCCCACCTGCCAAAGACCAATATGGGGATGAGGTTGTCTAAACTTAATATTACTAAAAAAAAAAAAAAAATAATTAGTTCTTTTTGTGTATATTAATTGAAATGCTAGCTTGTTTAGAAACCTGGAGTTGAAACAGAAAGTTCGCCGCTCAACGCTAGCCTAAAAACAGCTCAGGCCTCGAGTGTGACCGCAGGCGTTATACAGGTACTAAAGCATTGAACGCAGGCCTATAGAACCAGTCATGAATGCTGTCGAAATGGTAATTCACCACTTTATACAGCTTAGTGTCATCCGCGAAAATTTTAACATTACAGGTCCATCAACAACGGTAGTCATAATTATGTACAGGAGAAACAGAACGGACCTAGTACACACTAGCCCTGAGGAATTCCACTAGTGATGTCAGCCTAGTCGAAGATTTGCCTTCAACACACATTCTATGTCTACGCTTGTACAAAAATTGTCTGGTCTGATCCACAGCGGCACAGCAGTACTAACATTGAATCAGGCTCATTGTTGTTAGGCTAGTACTAGATCTGCGACACTCTATGCCTGGTGCATTTCAATGGGGCCTATTGACCTGGAGGCTGAACCGTGAAAGGCCCAGTTCAGGCAATATTCTTCTTGGTGGTGGACTCGGATAATTATTATTTGAGAGTACCAGCGTCCACGGAACGTCCCAACCCTAAGACGATTTTGATCAATTAGGTCATGTCCGGAAATTCAGTTTTCCGACTAGAACTTTGTTTGTGTTATATCATCGTCTTAAGCGGCGTTTCCATGCACGCCAGCGGGCGGGGTAAAATCGCTCACCGTTATTTTCAATCGAAGCAGTTCCAGGCAGAGTGGGCGGGAGGGCGGGCGGGAGGGTTTCTCGAATCGGTTCATTTAAACAAGGCGCAATAGCCAACCCGATTTATACGAGATTACGCGAAACTTCGGCGTCATGCGAGTAGGTTCGCAAAACATAGAGCCCCGAGCGCTCGCGAATATTCGTGTCCACACAGAGCCTATCTTCATTAAACTGGCCTTTTGCTTCGAATTCAAATGGGGCCCTTTTTTATTATCGCAAATTCGGCGAAGGTTTCGCACATGTCACTCAAATTGAGGAGTAACCCACATACACATAGGTGAATAAATCTGCACAATAGGGTGTATCCTTGTCCCGGAGAAGAATCAATTCAGCAAACTCCGTGACATAAGCGACAAATCAACTTTTGCGGTAATAGCGACTTCAGACGATGCAGGCGGCAATTTGGTAATCACATATCACCACCCAGCGCTAAAATATATCGCCAATCTCCGCTGGAAAACCTGCAAAAAACGCGACTTCAAAATTCCTTAAAACAATGTCCAGATATGCGCCGATACCTTCCTCCGTGAACAGCCAAAATACAACGGCATAATCCCGTTTTCTTAAGCCGTAACGAACCTCAGGTTCGATCTTGCATGATCAGTATCGGTGAATTACTTACTGAGCTAGATACGAATCTACATACGCTATTGTATTGCAAAACCTAAAAGCGACATGAATTGAAACAATTACTGCCAAAATTGGCCGATATGATCGCTAAATACAAAATGATGAATTCACTTGACCTATCGTGTAAACGTACTGGAACGATGTTTGGTAATTTGCTACTTGTATTTCCGCAACATAGACCCCATCTCCTTTACGAGAATAAAATTCAACACATGAAACACAGTAGTACACACCATTCAATCACGGCATACATTACAAGTAGCATACATGAGCCACTGCTGCCAAGTAACTATTGCCTCAATTAAGCTTAAATACTGAAGCACAGCACAACCTCAAAGTTGTTGTAAATGTGATAAAAATCATTGTGGAAGCTGCTATTTATAATGCGTTCCATTAATCAGTGATTGAATTGACCCTATTCTGTAGGTCACCACATGAAAACAGTCAAAGTTACGAGTCAAGTTTGGGGAAGACATGGCTTGAAATGTAGCCTTACAACCCACTGTAGCAAATGGGAAATAAACATTAGGCTACACATCTAGTCAGTAGCGAGTTCTGAATGAAATTGGGAATATAATTTGATTGGTTTTTTGATTGTTTAGGTTGGGCTTTGACAATTATGTTGATGAAATATTTCAGGTCCTTAGGTAGGTATTTTTATTAGTCTGACAGTTTCGGCATCATACGACAAAAATCTGGAAATTTTCCAGCTGAAAACGCAGGCATATCGGCTATACTAGTTGATTACAATTGCGTGCTTACAATCTGTTGATCCCTTGGACTAATACAGTCGAGGAATCTATGCATCATGGACACGTATGGATGTATAGTATGTATGATGTATGTATGATGTATGTAGATGTATGTATGTATGTGAGGCTGGGATGTGTATGTGACGCCTAGCTTGTGAACACGCGATAAACTCAACCCCACCTGGGGGATGAAGCTAATATTGGATGTGTGTTCCCCATGATGGAATGAACCCTAGTGTTTCGGGGGTCAGGTCAGAGGTCATATGAGGTCACCAGAGGCAGGGCCGTAGAGCGTGGGGTGTCCAACACACCCCCCCCCCAATAATTTAGTGCCGTCGGCCCAAATTTTGGTCTGTCAGGCCCAAAGGAAAAGAGGGAAGGCAAGAAGAGGAAAAAAGAGGAGGAGGAGGAAAGAAAAGAAGACGGAAATAGAGAACCCCAATGGTGCTGTAGCTCAAACCGACAAGATTATGTGTTAAAGGTACAAGATCCATGAGGGACCAAGAGCGCAGTTTCGAATAATAGCCTATTGTGCACCTGTAACAACTTTTGACATTACACAAAAATCTCATATGCCCACGGAGGCAATCGCAGTCCATAAACATTGGGTCCAAGTTGATCAACATCCACCGAAGAAGACCTGTTTTGCCTTTTTCCATCAGATGTTTGTTACTTTTTTTTAATTCTCAATAGCATGATGTGCATCCACAATCTGCAACAGCTGAGGAGAGAACATCTATGAACAGTTCAAGAAATCTAAGTACTTGTAGGAGGAGATATATTTGGAAATCATACCTATAATGACCTCTATTTGCCCTTCAATAACCTTGAACTGACCTTCACAGAGCAAACATGTCCCATAGCAAAACACATTAAACACATTAACCCATGTCAAACACATTAACATTGGTGTTCAAGTTTTGGTCAACATCCATCACACAGAATGGAGTTTAGGGGCCAAAAGGACAATTGTTGACACACTGGCATAGGTAGATGCCATCGGGCCACACGGGTCTTGGGTCCTAAAATTCTGAGCATCTGAAGTCCTGGGCATCTGAAGGTATGGCCATTAGACCATCCATTATGACCGAAAATCCAGGCATGGTGAGCGCTTAAAAAACACGGGGGCGAGTGCGAATGCGCACCCGAAACGCTGATCGGTGAAAAGAGCACCCGAAATCGCACCGCGATGACGGGGGGCAAAAAACAATGAAATACTGAGAAAATTCGCCTCCGTAAAATTTCCCTTAATGCTCCAGTTCGGAAATTGGCCAAGTTTGAGTTTGATGGGGAAAATATGTCGCCAATCTCCGCTAAAAAAAACCCTGCAAACGCGACTTCAAACCATGCTTAAAAACATGTTCCGATATGCGGATTACTTTTCTCTGTACAGCCAAGTACCGACGGCAGTATAAGCCGTTCTGTCTGAAAGGCCGGAACGACCGGCAGCAGGTCGATTATGGATGATCAGTATTCAGTATCATTATCGGTGAATAACATACAGAAGTAAATACGATCGTACATACCGCTTATTGCTAAACTAGAAGCCGACATAAATGAACAAATTACCTGCACAAAATTGGCCGTTGTGATCGCGTAAAAAACAAAAATGATGAATTTCATACATAACGGCTTACGGACTGCGAACGATGTTTTTATAATTGGCGTGATTGTATCCGCACCTAGACACCGAACCCCCCCCTCCCCCTCCTTTCCAAGAAGAAAATTCTTAACTGAACACAGTCTTATCCATCACTCAAAAAGCAACATTACAAGTAGCCTACATGAGCCCATGCTGCCCACGTAACTTTACTCAATTAGCTTAAAATCCTGACGCAAAGCACCAACCTCAAAGTCCTGTAAATGTGACAACAATCATTGTGGGAAGCTGTTATCATGATTGCAATTTCATAATCAGTGAATTTGACCATTATCTGTAGGAACACATGAAAAAACATTGAAGTAAGTACGATGTATTTTTGGGAAGACCATGGCTTAGAAAATGTAGACTAACCAAACACACTTTAGTCAATGTGAAATTAACATTAGTCTACACATCTAGTCATTCGCGTATATTATAAAATTGGGAATATGATTTGATTTGTTTTGATGTTTTAGGTTGGGCTTTGCCAAATTATTGATGAAAATGTCAGGACCCTGCTGGTAATGTTTTTCATAGTGCGGACATGTTTCGGCTATCAATACGATGCATTTATTCTGGTGAAACTTTCCAACAAATCTGAAAATTTCCAACTGGAAAGCATCTAGGCCTAGGCGATTACTAGTTGAATTGTCAATTGCGTTATTACCATATGTTTTAAAAATACATGAGCATGGATGGCCATGCAATGAAAATCAATTATTTCTTTGGCTCAACATTTGATACAGGGAGTTAATCGAGTGCAGATTGAGCAATGTAAACACATGCACGCAATTGCAGTGTTACATGCTGCAAGAGGTGCAAGCATGGAACGCCACCATTCATGTGCCAACTGCCTGCTCAGTTATGACTAAGGTTCTCGCTGTTGCATCATGTACAGTGCAGAATTTGATTGGAGGGCTGTACAAATATATACGCAGATCAAAGCTTCATGCAGCACGCGATCCGCTCTCAGCTTGCGGTGGGAGGTTAGGGAGAGCATATAGCCCGTGTTGCACACGCACATTGGACGACCAACATCTCCCAATGTCACAAAAACGATTTGGAATCATTAAAACGATGGGATGAAAAATGTTACCGAAATTAAAAATTATAGAATAGGAATATATTTCACTGATTATCTTTTCACAGGCAATTGAGAAAGAAAGTTGCTGACAAAAGCAGTACTTCAGTGGACCAATGTCAAGTCAAAATCTGGTTGTACAAAGTGAATATGTCTTTCAATGGAGGGGCCGCCATGACCTCTTCTTCTGTGACAGGCTGCAGCACACACAACGGAGAGACAACGGACCACACAATGAATTGTTGAAAGTTAATTGTGAGTCAGATCTTGGAACAGACACAATGACAATTGAATATGACGATGATTAATTTGTTTACATAGTTTATTGTTCGTAATTCTCTACAAAACGAAACAGCCCCTAATACACATACTAACCCACTACACACACATGCAAGAACTTAGGGAAGCCCAAATTCATGTTCAATTTCAAGGTTCTTGGCAGCTTGTTGTTCAGGGTGTGGATACTGTGAGTATGAAGAGTATTATACGGGTCTTTTAAGAGTGCCGTTGAGTTAATATATGTTCAGGAATGAGGCAAATTGGATAATGATTTTAGCTTTGAACCTGAAAAAATGGAGGAAGGAGCAATCGGAAAATCTGAAAGTAGCCCCCGAAATCAGATTTACAGGGGCCTCTTTTTTTGAGGAAGTTAGCCCCGCAAATGGAAAAAAAAGGAGTTAGCCCTGGCTATGGTGCAAACACTAAATTTGTAGGAGGATACAAGATTTTGCGTATTATTTCAAATAATGGCCTGAGGCCCGAACTGGGCCTCCTTGGGGGAGCCCCAAATTCCCAAACATCTCCAATTGCCCTATACCCAAGGACCAGATGTAAGTTGAAAAGAAAATCAAATTGAAAAGCTTGTGGGGAGGAGAGGCATTTCAAGCACTCTTGTGTGAACATATGACATGGTCCCCTGGGGAAGCCAAAAGGCAATGTTAAACACACGATGGAGGATGATGGTGGATGGAGGATCGATAGATAGATAGTAGATACAAAAAAAAATCAAGCCATTTGGCGAAAACAATTAGAAAGAATTTCCCCGCAGTTATTAGGCTGAGCGCTTGTAAAATGTATTTTCTTCCTATTTTACATCTCAATACAGTATTTTTTACTAAAATGCAATGCAATAGGGTGGACATGTCGGTAGGGCACATGCAATAAAAAAAATATCGTTGGTGGTGATGGTAATACAAAAGAAGAATGAGATATCCTGACAAACGTAACCTATACTAAGCGATATTCCCCGTTAGCACTACCTTTGCTTGTTTGTAATGTTTTAAATATAAGGGCTCCGTTAGTTTCTCTCACACCCAAACATGTTCGTCACTGCTTTGTTGCCCCCCCCCCCCCCTTCATTTGTCCTTCCGTCCTTGGAGGTTGCTCGCCCTTTTGTTTTGCACGCTCGGCTCATCATTCATTAACAAACAGGTTTGTATAGATTCTTGTTTCACTAACATAAAGAAAGAACTAATAGGTCAGAACACATTTAAAGACAACGAAAGGTTAAGGGGGATTTCCACTCAGGGACCATTGGACAAAGGAAGGCTACGCCTACGAAATGTGGAATCAGAAGACCTGAATTACACCTACTCATGTTTAAGTGCAATTGCCCAAGGAATCCTGTCTATTTGAGGTAATTTACTTGAAACATCGTATGGATAGGGCGCAAATATAAAATCACGAGTCCCGAATTCCAACATGGACCAAGCTTTGTGGGTAAAAATGAAACGAGATGGCTTCGTCAGCCTATTAGTATGCCCGCACAGTGTACGTCGTCGGCCATTGCGCTCTCTCGTCTCAAGCTGCGGTTGGAGTCAGTATCGGTAACTATTTTTGGCTTTCTTGAAGGCGGGGCCGGACAAAACATCAATTTGGACACTACGGTACTGTTGGGGATTTTCCGTAACATCACAATCCATGGATCTTTGCATGCAGTGGTTCGGCGCAGGCCAAAGTCGCGCACAGCAGACCAATGAGAAGTTTATAGTTGTCTACGCCCCAAACATCAGCAACCACCTGTTCGTCCCGTTGCGTAGTTTCTGGCCCAATTAAAAGCTGCCACGGGACGACTTCGGATAGAGCTCCGTTTTTTCGCAACCGCCCCGCTGGCCCCGGTGAATGTAGGCCCTGGATTTCCAGGTACTCATAAGCGCATGTGTCGTCAATGGCAGCACCACTAGCGGTACAGTAGAAAAACTGGAAAGAAGAGATGGATGACAGAAGCGGTGTATACAACTCCCAAGGACAATTCTAGGCCGTTATTACGAAGTAATTGCGGGTCGGTTTAGTCTGGTCGTAATATTTAGATTAGGGTAAGGACTCGAGAATATTTTCAGAGAAGTAGACTATAGTACTCACTGGAATCTTCTTCAGAGGGCTCTTGAGATGAAATTCTTTTTTGATAGTTAGTGAAACGGAAAAAATATACTAACCTTTGGCTTTGTTAATATAACATAGTGCAACATTATAAACGGCCCGACACTGAACAGTTGAAAATTGCGCGTGTGATTTTGAAGGCATGGTTGGCCTTGTTATTTTCCAAAACTGTTCTAGTTTCGCTTATTCTATTTTTCTGGTTATTTTTAGCGTGAGAAACCTCCTAGGTCATTTTAGCCCTGAATGCATTCATGAAAATGGAAATAAAACTGTTTTGGTTACCTGCATGTACAATCGGTATCAAGGGCGCACGCACCGGCTGTCTTTACCCCTACCATGGGCCGTCAAAATAGGTGGGGGACGGGGGAGGGACATGTCCCCCCATTTCAAAAGGGGGGGGATATCATATCGTTTTCCCCACCTTTTCCGGACGGTGATAAAAAATAATAAGCACATGCCTGATCTTTGTATCACTCTAAACTGATTCAATTTTTGTCTAACGCAAACAATAATCGCGTTGGAAAACTTTCTTAAGTCACTAATTTCCTGGTGTGGACTCCATGTGAAGATCCTGGACGCGACTAGGGCCGAAGTGGAAGGGATTACACATGTCCATACCGAGTTCCGAATTTTAAATCGAAAGCCAAAAAGTGCCTAATTAATCAAGTGGTTTTCGCGCGCAATGGGCGTTCCATCCGGGCGATGTAGGGCTTAAATGATTGAATGCTTCGAATCATTTTGTTCATCCGATTAATTTCAGACTGAAGGCCTTGGGGGGCAGAGCAGACTCCACCCCCCAGCCTCCCCCCCAGCTGGCCGCCCAGACTCCCACCCCACCCCCCATTTTTCTGAGATGAGGAATCGGCGAAAATTCGTGGAAATTTGGAAGGAATTAAAGAGCGAAGTGATTTTTTTTTTTTTTTTTTTTTTTTTGGCAGACGTGTTAGAATAAAATGCTCCGAGAAAACAGCAATTTTTTTCGGGCGCTTCGCGCCGGCCGGTAGTTTCCAATGACTGAATTGTAAAATTCAGGTAACCAAATTTTCTGCTCCCAAATTGGAGTGTCCCGTACGCTTTATGGCCTTTTCCTTCGATCTGTTTCCCTCGGATACCACAGAGACAGTTCGGTAGACTCATGATATCACGGCCCAAACCAAAGCAACCAGAGTAGAAAAGGTATAAAAAACGCAGATGTGTGATAACGGTAAATCATCTTAGTATGCACAATGACAACTTTTTTGTCTGTCTTTTACTTAAATCACAAATGTAGATGGTGCTTATTGAGCCTGGCAAGTGCGTTTACGTCGATCTGGAGGGTTATGAAAATCTGAAATTTCTTTGTACGCTCCGCGCCAACCTGTGGTGGCGCTCCGGTAGATGGTCATGTGCGTTCGATATGTCCCCCCCCCCACCCCCACCACTTTTCGAAAAACGCTCCCGACGCCCATGCCCCATACTTCTATAAGTGCCACCATTGCATAAATTTTACAGTACATGGCTACACATGTCTAAGCTGCTTTGGGCCCCCCTGGACCCCGTCCCCGCCGCCGCTCCAATCAACATGTAATTGCATGCGGCTCTTGTAGATCACAATATGTACGGATATTCGAGTTGTACAAGGCTATATTTCATCGAGGCAATATTAATATGAAGAACAATTTTAACAAAAATATGAAGCGATATATAAAACATGGTTTGAAATCAAGGCGTTTGAACAAAGCATGATGATGATGAGTGATGTCCAGATG
>JAODTK010001157.1:0-11654 GCA_026419785.1 Sclerodactyla briareus
AAGAGGTCACAAAAGCGTATTTTTTATTGCCTCTAGCGTTATGAATCGCATTGAAATGTAATAAATCTACCATTCGCAATGAATAAGAGCTGTAAAAAGTTGAAATTGTTGAGGAAGTTTCCTGTAAGTGTGCATATTGCTATTTACAAAATTCATGGGAGAAAATGGAACTTCCAGATATTTCCTGTAAAATTACACGGAACCGCCAATACCTGTACTTATTTGACTTACTAGTGTATGGAATCATTCTCGGGGCCGACTGGGGTTACCCCCTGATGGAACAATATCATGAGATGTGATAGGGAAAATCACAGTTAGTCGAAGGCGACTGCCCGAAAAGTTTCGCACCTTCCCCGAAGTCTACGTCCTCTTCAGGTATTGAGTAATGTTGGGGAGGCGGATTAGCTCAGTCGGTAGACCTCCAGACTGAGAAAACCATTGATTGCGAGTTCGGAGCCCATTGGAAGCCCGTGGACTTTCCGCAGTGCTGTTGGACAAACAAAGCATGTCTCCTGAAATGTTCCACGTCACCCATGTATGTGTTAAAATGTTACCAGTGTGAGGTGACTTGTGAAGAGTAGCGAGCGCTGTATGTGCAGCCCTATTGGGAAGTCCCGGGGACACGATGAAGGGACGTACTGGAATGGTGCGTTGGGAGAGAACAGCGAGACGACTTATGAACTCGTTCTCGACTTATATTTTGTTTGCATGGTGACTAATGGAAGAAACCACTAATCGCGCAACCAGGCGAGAAACTGGGGGCGATCGCCTTATGTATTATTGCTAGATTCCTAAGGTAGGTGATATGTGTGACCAGGGTAGACAACGAATGAACACCCCAGGAAATCACTTCAAATGCGTTCTTGTTCATAGTGGTAAATTCGCAGTCTGGATGTGTGGGTTTCCATTTCCCTCTACAACAAATTTCTTGTCGTGATACGATTCGAGTTTTGGTGTATGCCAAACAAGACCAAGTCCTTTGACATTGACAAACACCCTAACAAAATGATAGAAGACCGGATGCGCTATTTTCGAAACCATCCCGACGTCACATAATCCCTATTTATCGTTGACTCGAGCAAAATGATTCAAATTACGATTTTCATCGTTTCTCCGATATAATGTCACTTGAGAAATGTAGTTGGTTTTCGATTTTAAGAAGGTATTGTAATGGTATACTAGTACATAGGACATTCATTACCACATGGACTCCTTTGTCTTCGTTCAGCCTGAAATTCAAGAAGATTGTTCAGCGGAACGATAAAACTGGTTGAAGTTAGACCAGCCCTTGGTTTCAGAGTGACTATAGATAAATAGGTTCGTTGCGTCCCTCCGCTATAGTGGATGGAGTGTAGAGGGCTTGTTTAGCTTCTTTTTTTTTATTCATTCTCAACCGTATCGACTTAGTTAAGATTTATTGCTTAACATAACAACTTTCATTCGTTCCAGTCGATAACCACCAAACCATCTCTGTGGATCCACTACCTAAGATGAGAATTCATGCGTGGATAAAGAATTCCAGCATTGTTGAGGGAGACGGGCACGAGGAACTAACAGAAGCGAACACCTCTGGGAGCGCTATTCTAAAAATCGATCTGGATGTCGCGGTGCCATCCGTCGAGGAATTATACGAGAGAATGGTGCTTGTGACGTCATTCTCCTCAAATCACTTCGTAGAAGCACAGGGCTTTTTCGAGACTGCGCAGAATACGATGCCCGACAAGAGGATAGTAGCTTATGACCTTGGCTTGACGGAGAAAGAACGAGCGATGGTATGTAGATGCATCATTAGACAATATACATCGTGAGACATCTGCTCCCGAGTAACTCTCGTCATTTCGTCATTTGCGTCTACGTAGCAAAGTAGGACTAAAATTATTACATTAAAATTTAAAATTATTGTAAGTAATGTACCTAAATCAGTTAGTTTCCCTCAATACAATGGCCAAGTAAATATAACTCGCCTTTTGGTACCTCCTATACTATGGGCGGCCATCGGGGCAAAAAAGGCATCCCCGCAAAGCTTAAGTAAGATACCAGCCAAAAAAATACACAAACCCCGTCACACAAACAAGAACCAGCCGCGAAGAGACGAATTTCCGCCGAAAGGACACCCTCAAGCCCAGAAGTCAAGTCCCGCTAAAAGATCTCCCTGGCCAAAAGCCTCCTACGCAGAGAACAAATCCCATGCAAAGGACATTCCTGGACAGAACGACGCCCTTCTGCTATAGGACCGTTCCGCGCAACAGACGATTTTCGCCAAAAGACGACTTGCACAAATAGACGAATATCGCAAAAATACGAATTTCGCCAAAAGACGACTTGCACAAATAGACGAATATCGCAAAAAGACGAATTTCGCCAAAAGACGACTTGCAAAAAAAGACGAATTTCGCCAAAAGACGACTTGCACAAATAGACGAATATCGCAAAAAGACGAATTTCCTCGAAAACGATACCCTCCCTTGAGGACCATCTCCCGGCAAGAGAAACGCCCACCGAACGGGGACATTGTTGTTCAAAGGACATAGTCAGGCTCTCCCGTAAACTTACAACTCCCACCAAAAGACATCTCTTTTTGCGATATTCGTCTTTTTGTGCAAATCGTCTTTCGGCGAAATTCGTCTTTTTTGCGATATTCGTCTTTTTGTGCATGTCGTCTTTTGGCGAAATTCGTATTTTTGCGATATTCGTCTTTTTGTGCAAGTCGTCTTTTGGCGAAATTCGTCTTTTTTGCCCCGATTGCCGCCCAAGCTTTCTGTCATACCTATTAATTACAATGTGTGGACCAACCGCCATACCGAATTTACGCCGATTCGAGTGAGCCAATAGGGCACATACCACTAATGTGAATTCCATTTCCAGGTCAAGGAGGTCATGTCGAAGTCCAAACGAGAAATGGCAAACTTATGAACGAGGCGTTCTGCGGATTTCTTTCTGATCTAAACAGCTGCTAAAGCGACCAATGATCGAGAACGAAACATTGCGACATGTACAACGAATCCGGGTGTAATTTTTCTCATATATATAGTCGATAATTACGATCGAGTGATGCTAGTACCACCACTATTTAGCGAAGGCACACCGCTGTCTTGAGAAACTTAGATTAAACATGTAAAAAGCTCAGGAGATCTCAGCAATAGCCTTATGCCTATACTAAGACAGCTTGTACGCAAAATGAATCACTGTGAAGGACGATCTCGCGGGTAGAGTCCTCGTCACAAGTTGAAATTCGTTGAAGCTGCTTTGACAGTTTTCAGTACGTACAGTATTGTCTACTATACAGTTGCATACCTAATATTAATTTACAATGCATCCTGAAGTTTCTGAGAGACATGCCTACACATTATAAGCATACCGGTATGTACGTTACCCTAAGCCAATCATTTATGAGGGCGTCCGGCTTTATAAACCCTGAGATCAGGAGTATGGTGAGATGTCATTGTGTCACATACTCTATGCATCGCTTGATAACAGTAATTAGCTAACTACTTGCGATATGTCTTCACAAACAGGTGAAATCCATCTGTAACGTTGAGTTGCGAACTTTTCAGTACGAGAAGTACCCACCTCACTTCAGGACTATGAGGACTTACGCCTTCAAGCCAACGATAATCAATGTAAGTATATAGTGCAAACACTTCACGCTCTTCACTCTTCGATTTCCATCTCAATAAAGTTCCCGAACGACTCAGAGAGATGTCCTATACTGCGGAATATAGACTTTACTTGAGTGGAATTTACTATCAACTCTGGTCGAGCATCATTTAGGGGTTAATCAAAGGTTGCCTCGATTGCCTGTTTCAGTATGGTCCGCCATTTTCCGCATCCAAGCCATGATACTTTTTTTGAGAATCTGGGATGGCATCCATGGCAATCGCACTCTGTCATGGATTTTCTTTCCGACATCGGGGTGTGTCATATCTATCTGTCGAAGTCAGAATGACCTGAAATTAGAGATGAAATGAGAGCTGAAATAGGAGAGGGTTCGTAAAATTTATCAAGCATAAGTAATTTATACAGCTATGTCAGTTTGATTGATCACAGTTTGTAGGCGCTTTTGCTTGGAGTAACACAGACGAAAATGTAACATGAATCCATGCTCAGTTCATCGGAGCATCTACGTTTCTTTTTTAACAACAGCTTGTTATGCTTGTGGTTGTAGCATCAGATTTGCCGCCTGGAGGCCCGGGTTTCAAGTCTAGGTCTAGTCATCACCAAAGATTTCAAAATGAAATTGACTGCCCCGTGATACAATCCTGGCAAAATAACGGAGAAGAGCAGATAATCCACTGCCCCAGCAACTTCAATGAAACCAGAATTGTAAACAATAACACCCAAAATCCAGCGTAGACCTGAAACCAAACAACCGTACAGAATGGTGTAAACTCAACCGTTGGGTAATTTTTCAAATGAAATAAAAATGGCACACCAGTTGGGCTGGTGGAAAGTCAACCCAGCTACTGGCTAGTACAATGCCCAATATGAGAGGAAGAGCCTCTAACACTAAAGCCTATGGTGTCAGTATAGGGTCACTAAATATTCATCCTGATAGCCAGGCTCACACTCGGGAGAAATATATAACTAGAGCACCAATGTTGCTGCAGCTTAAACCACACAATGTACCAAGACGAATGTGTTGAACGTTCAAGATCATGAGGCCAAGAAGGCAGTTTCAAACAATGGCCTATTGTGCCTCTGTAACGTAACGTAACGTTTGGCATTGATCTCCATATGCCAAACATGTCATTCTCTGTCGATTAAAACACTGTTACTCAGTTTTGGTTACATCATCCAAAAGAATGACCAATTGAGATCTAGAGAAAAGGCGATTTCACCTAATGGCCTATGTGTCCCCTTCATTGCCCTATGACCTTGACCTTCACATGGTCAAAGATGCCCAAAGGTCGATGAACATTGGGTCCAAGTTAGGTCAACATCCATCAAAGAATTCTGTTACTGGCTTCTTTTCATCAGATGTTACTGTTTCCATTCTAACGACACTATATGATGTAACAAGCCAAAGAGCACCTCTAAAGGAGCATTATGACAAGTTTCAAGAAAATCTAATGTATGTTGTAGGAGATACATTTTGAAAGTTTATAAATAACGGCCTATATTGCCCCTTCAGTGACCTTCGACCCCGACCTTTACAATGGCAAACATGTCCCATGGATCATTCAACATTGTATGCAAGTTTGGTTGATATCCATCACAGAATGACTGTTCGGGGACCAAAAAGACGATGGATGGATGGATGGATGGATGGATGGATGGATGGATGGATGGATGGATTAACGGATGGATGGATGGATAGATAGATAGATAGATAGATAGATAGATAGATAGATAGATAGATAGATAGATAGATAGGCTCCAATTGAAGTTCACCTTACCCCAGAAGTCGGAACTTTTCAACATGATAATTCTTCGAGCACACTGCTCTAAATCAAATGATACCCTTGGTGGTCATGGATGAATATCTAACGTAAAGCAAATACTGATAACGTGAATTTTAGTTGACCCATGTAAGCCAGAGTCCAGAGGTCATATAAGGGAAAACACTAGCCAACACACTGAAATGCTATAGTACCACGAAGGTTATGATTTCTCTGCCAAATACGAAAGTTAAAATATTGCAGGAATTAAGGCCAATCCTGACCCCTACCAGAAAATCCAATTTACAGATATGTTCTAAAGCTAATTAGTGAACTTTGAGCTAAATATTAACTGAATTGTAATATTTTTTTACCTTCATTTCCAATTTTAGGCCATCGAAATATTTCGAACGTAGATGTGGTGCGTGTCTTACTCAACAGTACAGTTTAGCTCACCATTCTTGGTTCTTTTCGGTATTTTATCGAGTTTTTATTTGCCTTGAAGATTTCATAAAACAATCATAAGGAAACTTCAAGAGATCTTTCCAATACTATCAGATCAATCATAAAAATAATCAAGTGAATCTGGGGTCATGTTGGAATATCTTCTACCCTTCATTGCTCAGTACACTAAATAACAACTTTACGGGCAGCCCAGCCTGATCGAAAAACCGGGATACCAAATCAGTGCAAATATTGATCTTTAACAGCCTTTAAAAATCGATAGTGAAT
This sequence comes from Sclerodactyla briareus, assembly GCA_026419785.1. Lineage (NCBI taxonomy): Eukaryota > Metazoa > Echinodermata > Holothuroidea > Dendrochirotida > Sclerodactylidae > Sclerodactyla > Sclerodactyla briareus. The sequence continues at coordinate 6,111 of JAODTK010001157.1, forward strand.
AATTGCACACTATCATGCTCATTATTTCATCGCGAGAATAAATGCCTTGCGTTCTGGTATTAAATTTTGGTTGACTCTACCCCACAAGATGCTATTGGTCTTCCCCTTGGTCAGTTGGCTCCTAGCAGAACCGTCTATACCTGCCAGCAGTCTCACCGGACGGCCTACCCCATTTTAGTATTTTGTTCGTGACGCCTTCAGTCCATTGCTTCAATATTGTATATTCGTCGTGCAAAGCACAGTTGTCTTAACTCCATGGCGAAGCTGATTTTTAGCATTGAGCTGATCATATACCGGTAATACTGCATCACGAAATGATTAAGTTTGTTATTCTGTGTGAGGATGAATTATGTTAAGCTAATCATCCTACATCAGAATAATTGAGAATTGAGGATGCTGGGACAATAATTCATAGCTATACATTGTCATTCCTCTCTTTCCTCCAGATGGTTTTAGATGAATTCGGGATTGTTTACTACGGAGACGCTTCCATTCGGTTTTTCACAGTCCGTCAAAGAGTTAATACCCGACGCTCTCAAGCATCATGGGTGGGTGGTACACATCCGATCGTTTGATCCGAAGATGCACAGGTCAGATTATGACCTCACAGTTGAGTCGGTATACCCCATCCTCGGGGTAAACAGGACAGAGTATTCCACTCAGACTTTGCCTTCCCCTCCATCAGTGCTGGTATAATGCTTCTCATTAATAACACGTATATTCAAAGAAGGCTGTTAAAACCGTGGAGGGAGTGTGCATTTAATAGAGACTGTATTGCACCAGACGGTCACTTCGTGAGGAACCATCGTTTTGACCAATCTGCGTTGTCCCTATCGCTTATAAAAACATGTATAAAGAGTTCACACCGAAGGAGGACCCTACTAAGCACAATGTCAGTAGTCAGTATCAAGAGGGGCTCGAAGGCGCGTAACCCTCCAAAAACATCCTGCATCGACATCAAGAAGAAAGAATCGTCAAAAATATGACAATTTTTCTCTTCAATTCCACAAATATTGTTTTTTAGTCGTTGGCCTAACTTTCAGACGACCTTGAACGAGTGTTACTAAAGGTTGGGTTCACCACATGGCGGATACCGCATTATTCCACGTATAAACTTCTCAGACATTTCAGTTGCTCAGTTCTTGTGCTTACATTCTCTGTGATATTGACCATAGGATGGATCCTCATAAATATTGATTCCTCTGTTCTGTAAGATGTACGAGTCTTAAGTACGAGTGTCGTACAATGTCTAATTCCCCTCTTATAATCCATAATGTATCACAACAAACATGGTTGTTAATTGTTGTTCGTTTCCCCGATCATGAGAGTTATTATTCACTTTGATGTATGTTCTCATGTCTTATTCGTTCTATTGTTTACGTTTGAGCTCCTGTTCCAACCAATTTCCATTGTATATATTTTATTCAATGGCTGAATAATCTATCTCAAAGGCATCCTCTCGTGGCTGACCTTGATGATCTCTTGACCTAATGCGAAGCATGACTAAACGGTTCTCCTCTTTCAAGTTCACAACCTACATAACTGATTCGGACATGATAAGAGATTGCGGTCATTAAATTCTTAAAGTTTGACCCCTCTATCTAGACAGTGAATGTCCATTGACAATGAAACAGGATGAAAATCCCCGTGGTTGTATAATTGTTTATCTATTCGTTCACTCATGTGATGCCCAATGTGATGCTGAATTCGAAAAGCATGTGGCATTTAAAATTCTTAGAAAATCTCGGAAATTGGGAAACAGAAAACAAAGAAATGTATGGTTCAAGTGTCCTCCCACCTGCCCATCAGGGTTTTTGAAACAAAAAGTCATATTTGTCGTATTTTCAGCATAATGGCAATAGAAAATCTATGTTTTGTTACTTTCTAACTTGTTATAAAAACAATCAGTCATCTCAGTCTAAGTACCTCGAAAGATTGTGAAAGTCTCCAGATTTAGGGGGGATTTCTGCCTAGTTGCTGCAAGTAAAATGTATTCTGCGACTTTCTGCCTTATCATGAAATTTGAAAATATTTGGTAAATGTAATTATGGAATATTGGCCTACTTAGCTGAAAAATGGTGAACATCACTGGAAAAATTACATGGCAGTGTAGGCGCGTCTTCTCCTCCTCCTCTCATGTCTTCCTCCAGTATTTCAATAACTGCCATATCCCCCTTAACACAGTCGTTCCACCTCCTCCTTGGTCACTTTCTCGCCCTCTTCCCCGCCTCATGCTCCATCACTCTGCCAACATAGGTTTCGTCTCGGCGCCTCACTGGCCCAAACCACTGTCTTCTTGTCTGACCCAACTTGTCACTGAGCTCACCACCATACTTTTCCTTCCCCACTGCCTCATTCCGCGCCTTGTTTTTCCTTGTGACACCCAGTAAGGACCTCAACATATTCATCAGGGCCACCTCCAATTGACGCGCTTGCCTCCTCGCAATGGCATTGCTTCCATTCCATAAATTGTTAAAGGTCTGGCAATGGTCTTATACAACTTTCCTTTAACTTTTGGTGGAACGTTCTAATTGCTTACTACTCATGTCCCTCCTCTCCAGCTGTTCCTCTTGCTTGGATCCTCTTCTCCACCTCCTTCTGTGACCCACCATCATCCTGGACTGTTGAGCTCACTTGAACTGTGAACATTTCGAGACAGTTTCTCCCAGTACCTCCACCTCCCTTGCTCCTCCACGCATACACAGGTACTCGGTCTTCTTCCTGCTGACCCTCATGCCTCTTCGCTCCAGGCTATCACTCCACGGCTCTAGTCTCTGCACTGCTTCCTCCCTTGACTGATAATAGCGAATAGCAGTGGGTTCAGTGCTGAACCCTAGTAGATTCCTACCGCGACGGCAAACACATCTGTGATTCCTGCGGAACATCTCGCTTGCGTCCGATAGTATATTATCTTGCCGAACTGCCTTGAATTTGTCTAGAATTAACACAACACTGTGTTACTAGCTAACTATCCCGGTGTTGTGTGCTAAATACACAATATCATGTGGAGGTCGTGTGAAAAATTACACAAATGTGCAAATTATACATAATGATTGTGTAATTTCTCATACAACACCGGGGTTAGGTCTGCTAGTTACACAGCGTTGTTAGGATGTACCTCTCCTCATTTTCGAAGTGCTGCAGTGACCTTCTCCTCCTCAGTGATCTTATCAACGTCCCCCTCTTCGTTTCTTGGGACGATCCTCATCACTCTCGGGTTCTCCGCATTCATCAGTTGAGTGAAGTAGGCTTTTACTAAGCTCCTCACTGCCTCTCACCTGACAGCACTGTTCCATTCGCATCTTTCACGAGCTCCACCTGGTAGACATCAGCTGATGACTCCTTGTGTTTTTGTTCTGCCATTCCCATGGCTTTTTACTGTCCATTCTGTGAGCCCCAGCTGTCATAGAGCTCTTGGTAAGCACTGCTCTTATAACAGATTCTGTGTCATCTCCAGACTGAAGGTACATTTGGTTTCAACTCTTCCAGATTAGCGAAATGACCTGGGTCCTAAGAGGCCTATGTCCAGTAGTATTTCTGGGACTTGTGAATATCTGGTCAGATTATGTGGGAAAATAAACAATAATAACAGCTTGGCCCTGTCTCAGATTGGCTTTCATCTTCCGTATCACCTAATCCAGCACTAAAATTTTGGAAGTATTTTTTCAAATATATATTTTTTATTTGGGAAGGGGGGGGGGGGGTAGAAATGATCGAAATAATGTAAAAGGTAAAAGGGGTATGGATATGATCAGTATTCCAGTTTTTGTATGACACTTCATTGGGTTTGATTGATCAGTCATCTGCTCAATGGAACGTTGTGGTTTTGTTTTGGTGTGCAATTGCGAAGCAAGGATGTTCCAATGAAAACTACAAACGAATTTAACCATAAATGTTGCGATGCATGAAGCGATCTGAATTTTGAAGTACCCATCAGTAATTGGGGGTTTGTGTTGTTCGGAACAATAGCATGGTAAAAGAAACCTGTCAAAGAGCTGACGTCGTTATTCACACTCGAGATTCTTTCATGATGGAAAAGGAAATCCATTACGTCATGAGGTTTTCGTTCATAAATCACTGCTTCACTGAAGCCGAAGGTACAGTGACAGTCATTACGACTTGATATTACTGTCAGTTCTTTCCATCGTTACTGATCTACTGTTGAAAGACAAGTGGGATTATTGAATGACTGGTCTTTCCTGTTTATCGATATTTATTACCGCACCCACGAGAAAATAAGACATTTCTTTCTAAATATATATAATGTATATGTATCATTGTAAGCAGCTTTTGTAGAATGTACATAACATTCATTTGTTCGTTATACATTATGTATATATAGTGACGTAACTTTGAATGGTGACGATGTACAAACACAATGTGGTCATGCTATTTTTCGTCTGGTGATGTAAATTATCATGTTCGTCTTTGCCTTCTCCCTCCTTTTAGAAGAAAGAGGGGGGGGGGGGCTGCTTCAATTCATTCTCCCCCCTCTCTTCGTTTTTAAATCTTCATTTTTCAATTATATATACTCGGTTTTTATTTGAAACCAAAAACCAAATGGTCACCTAAAATCCATTCAGTCGTTTCTCCAGTTGAGCCAGTTTATGTATGTGGTGCTCTTGTACTTGTGCTCTATATACTCTAGGGCCAATGCACAATAGAGAAATGTCTTCTATTTTTCGAATACCTTCAATAGGTGTAATGCACTGTAAAGCCGTCAGTTTGGAAAACGCAAAAATTAATTCTTATTCAATACATTTTTATTACAGTACTATTGTGACGAACTTAAGTTGGGGACAGGTGAAATGCACCTATGAAACATGTGACAGGCATATTGTCCTGAAGTTGTAGTGTTTCCCTAGATTTATTGCCTCTGATTCTGTTTCAGTTTAAAGGTATTTGCCGTTTTTGCCGTTGTTTCACTAGCTTAATTGACACAGTTATTTCAGGTACGCTTTTAGCTGGCCAGCAATTAATTCCTCTACTTCATGGTTTGACTTCCAACAAGTACTTTCACGCTGGAGCTGGGGTTTTACTTCTCCTAGTACTTCTCTCCGTTTGCTGAACTTTGAGCGAATACTCATTATTGTACACACTATTTATTCGGATCACCCTTTGCAGAATATACGGAACATAGTTATTGGATCGTCTCTTCCGGAATTAGTTGTTGTTGTTGATTTACTACTGGCCGATTGTAATACAACATTTCTGGCCAAGGATCCTGCCCGGCCGGCCAGGACGCTACCATATGAGATAATTCGTTACATAATTAGTTCTCGTCATTATTATTAATGTCAGTTAATAGTCGATTGCTCGCTAATTTGGAGCCCTAAACTCATAGAAATGTCAGCATCTCGATGAAAACGGAAAAGCACGGCACCGAATATCATCCTGGCCAGAAAGACCCCGATTTTCACCTCAAATCAGATTTCTGTATACCCCGTAGGGACGCATTTTGCCAGACCATAAACTGTGTGTGTGTGTGTGTGTGTGTGTGTGTGTGTGTGTGTGTGTGTGTGTGTGTGTGTGTGTGTGTGTGTA
>JAODTK010001158.1:0-11436 GCA_026419785.1 Sclerodactyla briareus
CTCCTAATTTTTTCACTCTCATCATTCATAATTTTTGAAGAATGGACTCGAGGATATGCCTTTATGCGGTTCTTGATTGAAAACTTACCTTGCACGTGCAAAGTCAATTGGCATTCAGACGGACCCGTTGAACCAATTGGTGGCGCTATAACAGACCTACACACCAATTCCAAAATTTCAATCTTGAAGTGGTATAGACGTCAAAGTAATTAATAATGTCACCGACGATGTATGATATTGTTGACACTATTATACTGAAGCCCCTGCCATACAATCTACACGGAATGGGAGGATATATTATAGTTGAAGCTGCCCTGATTAAGCCCACGTACAAACTCAATAGGCATTCAGGCGAGACGCATGAATTAATAAATTCAATCTCGAAGTGATATAGACATCAAAATATATAATAAATTTCACGGAGGTGTATGACATTCGTTTTTCAATAGTATACTGCCGCCCTGCCGTACAATATATACGGAGTGGGAGGATAGTAAGTTCTAAACTGCCCTGGTTCTGCACACGTACAAACTCAATAGGCATTCGCCAGGCGCGGTGCTGGGTTTCACATGAACAATTTGATACATACCGAATTTGAAGAAAACCATCGAATAGACAATTAGTTCGCGCGAATTATTATTCCCCCTAATTATTTTCACTCTCATCATTCATAATTTTTGAAGAATGGACTCGAGGATATGCCTTTATGCGGTTCTTGATTGAAAACTTACCTTGCACGTGCAAAGTCAATTGGCATTCAGACGGACCCGTTGAACCAATTGGTGGCGCTATAACAGACATACACACACACATTCCAAAATTTCAATCTTGAATTGGTATATCGACTGCAAAGTAATTAATAATGTCACCGACGATGTATGATATTGTTGACACTAATATACTGAAGCCCCTGCCATACAATCTACACGGAATGGGAGGATATATTATAGTTGAAGCTGCCCTGATTAAGCCCACGTACAAACTCAATAGGCATTCAGGCGAGACGCATGAATTAATAAATTCAATCTCGAAGTGATATAGACTTCAAAATATATAATAAATTTCACGGAGGTGTATGACATTCGTTTTTCAATAGTATACTGCCGCCCTGCCGTACAATATATACGGAGTGGGAGGATAGTAAGTTCTAAACTGCCCTGGTTCTGCACACGTACAAACTCAATAGGCATTCAGCCAGGCGCGGTGCTGGGTTTCACATGAACAATTTGATACATACCGAATTTGAAGAAAACCATCGAATAGACAATTAGTTCGCGCGAATTATTATTCCCCCTAATTATTTTCACTCTCATCATTCATAATTTTTGAAGAATGGACTCGAGGATATGCCTTTATGCGGTTCTTGATTGAAAACTTACCTTGCACGTGCAAAGTCAATTGGCATTCAGACGGACCCGTTGAACCAAATTGGTGGCGCTATAACAGACCTACACACCAATTCCAAAATTTCAATCTTGAATTGGTATAGACGTCAAAGTAATTAATAATGTCACCGACGATGTATGATATTGTTGACACTAATATACTGAAGCCCCTGCCATACAATCTACACGGAATGGGAGGATATATTATAGTTGAAGCGCCCTGATTAAGCCCACGTACAAACTCAATAGGCATTCAGGCGAGACGCATGAATTAATAAATTCAATCTCGAAGTGATATAGACTTCAAAATATATAATAAATTTCACGGAGGTGTATGAAATTCGTTTTTCAATAGTATACTGCCGCCCTGCCGTACAATATATACGGAGTGGGAGGATAGTAAGTTCTAAACTGCCCTGGTTCTGCACACGTACAAACTCAATAGCATTCAGCCAGGCGGCGGGCTGTGTTTTCACATAACACTCTGATACATACCGAAGTTGAAGGAAACCATCGAATCGACATTAGTTTCAGCGAATTATTATTCCCCCTAAATTTTCACTCCAGTCATTCATACTTTTCAAGATGGACACGAGATTGGTCCTTTTATGCGGTTTGAATGAAACTTACCTTGCTCGTTCAGTCCAATTGGCATTCAGACGGGGAACCCGTTGAACCAAATTGGTGCCGCTATAACGACTCACACACAGCCTTCCACACAATGGCCATCTTGGAAGTGGAATAGACTTCAAAGTAATTAATAAAGATCAACCGACGATGTATGGCATTTTTGACACTAGTTATACTGAAATCCCCTTCCATACAATCTACACGGAATGGGTGAATATTTATAGTTTAAGCTGCCCTGATTAAGCCCAAGTACAAACTCATAGGCATTTCATGCGAGACGCCATGAATGGGGAATACATTCAGTCTCGCAGTGTATAAACTTGAAATATATAATGAATGCCACTGAGGTGTATGACATCGGTTTTCAATAGTATACTGCCGCCCCGGCCGTACAATCTATACGAGTGAGGATAGTAAGTTCTAACTGCCCTGGTTCTGCACCCAGTACAAACTCAATAGGCATTCAGCCCGGCGCGGTGCTAGTTTTCACAATGAACATTCGATACTTGACTAATTTGAGAAACTCGTCGAAATAAAAATAGTCCCGCGAATTATTAATTCCCCTTAAATTTTCACTCCCTCAATTCATAATTTTAAAAGAAATGACACAGGATAATGCCTTTTTGTCGTTTCTTGATTGAAAACTTACCTTGCCCGGCCCGCACAAATCCTTGGCATTCGACGGACCCTTTGAAACCAATTGGTGGCGCTATAACAGACTTACCACACTTCAAATTTCAACCTATAAGTGATATAGACTTCAAGTACTGTATTGAATGTCACCGACGAGTATGATATTTGCTGACACTATAAACTGACGCACCCTGCCACAATCACACGGAACGGTTGATATAATATAGTTTGAAACGCCCCGATTGAGCCCACGTAACAAACTCAATAGCATTCAGGCGAGCCATAATTAAATAATTCAATCTCGAAGTGATAATAACTCTCAAAATGTATAATCAATTTCACGGAGGTGTATGATATCGTTTTTCAATAGTATACTGCCGCCCTGCCGTACAATATCTTCGGAGTGGGAGGATAGTAAGTTCTAAAACTCCCTGGTTCTGCACCCGTACAAACTCAATAGGCATTTCAACCAGGCTCGGTGCTTGTTTCACATGAACATTTGATACATCCCGACTTTGAATAAAACCAATCGAATAACATTAGTTCCCAGGCGAATTATATATTCCCCCTAATAATTTCACTTGCCTCATCATTCATATTTGAAGAATGGCCACGAGGATATGCCTTTATGCAGTTCTTGATTAAAAACTTACTGCCCGTGCAAAGTCAATTGTCATTCAGACGGACGCGTTTAACACAATGGTGACTGCTATAACAGCCCACATACACAGTCCAAAATTTCAATCTTGAAGTGGGATAGACTTCAAAGTAATGAATAAATGTTCACAGACGGTGTATGTATTGTTGACACTAATATACTGAAGACCCTGCCATACAATCTACACGGAATGGGAGGATATATTTATGGTTTAAGCTGCCTGGTTACGCCCACGTACAAACTCAATAGGCATTTCAGGCGAGACCTCATAGATTAAATAAATTCATCTCGGAAGTGATATGACTGGAAAAATAATACTTAAATGCCACGGGGGTGTATGAACATTCGTTTTGTCATAGTATACTGCCGCCCCTCCCGTACAATATATAGGAGTGGCCGATAGTAAGTTCTAAAACTGCCCTTGTTCTGCACACGTACAAACGCCATTGCCTTCAGACAGGCGCGGTGCTAGGTTTCACATTAACAATTTGATACTTGACGAATTGAAGGAACCGTCGATAGACAATATTTCCCGCGAATTATTATTTCCCCTTAATAATTTTCACTCCCATCATTCATAATTTTAAAGAATGGAACGAGGATATGCCTTTGTGCGGTTCTTGATTGAAAACTTACCTTGCCCGTCCCGCACAAAATCAATTGGCATTCCGACGGACCCGTTGAACCAAATTTGTGGCGCTACTAATACAGACTTACACACACCTTCCAAAATTTCAACCTATAAGTGATATAGAACTGCCAAGTAATTATTGAATGTCACCGACGATGTATGATATTTGCTGACACTAATAAACTGACGACCCTGCCATACAATCTACACGGTAACGGGTGGATATAATATAGTTTTAGGAAAACGCCCGATTGAGGCCCACTTACAAACTCAATAGGCATCAGCGAGACGCATATTAAATAAGTCAATCTCGAAGGATATAGACTTCCAAAATGGTCAATAAATTTCCACGGAGGTGTATGATAATCGTTTTTCAATAGTTACTGCCGCCCCTGCCGTTCAATATATTCGGAGGGGGAGGATAGTAAGTTCTAAACTGCCCTGGTTCTGCACACGTACAACCTCAATAGGCATTCCAAACCAGGCGCGGTGGCTGGGTTGCACCTGAACAATTTTGATACTACCGACTTTGAAGAAAACCATCGAATAGACAATTAGTCTCCCGCGAATTATTATCCCCCATAATAATTTTCACTCATGACTCATCATTCATAATTTTGTAAGAAGTGCCCCGAGGATATGCCTTTATGCATTTTTATTAAAAACTACCTTGCACGGGCAAAGTCAAATTTGATTCAAGACGGACGCGGTGAAACCAAAATGGTGACGCTATAACACAACAACTCACATACACATCCCAAATTTCAATCTTGAAGTGGGTATAGACTTCCAAGTAAGAATACATGTCAAGACTGTGTATGATTTTGTTGACACTAGTAGACGAAGCCCCTGCCATACATCTACCCGGAATGGTGGATATATTATGTTTGAAGCTGCCCTGGTTAAGCTTACGTACAAACTCAATAGCATTCAGGCGAAGACCATGAATTAAATCCTTCAATCTCGAAGTGATATAGACCTTGAAATATATAATAAATGCCACGGGGGTGTATGAATGACATTCGTTTTCCATAGTATACTGCCGCCCCTCCCGTACAATAATATACGGAGTGGAAGGATAGTAAGTTCTACCTGGCCCTGTTTCTGCACACGTACAAACCTCAATGGGCATTCTCAGGCGCGGGGCTAGGTTTCACATGAACATTTCGATACTTGACGAATTTGAACGGAACCGTCGAATAGAACAAATAGTTTCCCCCGCGAATTATGGTCCCTTAATAATAATTTTCACTCCCATCATTCATAATTTTCAAGAATGGACACGAGGCTATGCCTTTTGTGCGGGTTCTTGATTGAAACTACCTTGCCCCGGCCCGCACAAAAAATCAATGTGGCATTCACCGGACCCTTTGAACCAAATGTGGGGCGCGTATAACAGACTTACACACACATTCCAAAATTTCAACCTAGAAGTGATATATACTCAAAGTAATTATGCAATGTCCCCGACGATGTAGATATTTGCTGACACTAATAAACTGACGACCCCTGCATACAATCTACACGGAACGGGAGGATATAATTAGTTGCAACCGCCCCGATTGAGCCTCACGTACAAACTCAATTGCATTTCAGTCGAGACTCATAAATTAAATAAATTCATCTCAAGTGAATATTAGACTTCAAAATGTATATAAAGTTCACGAGTGTAATTTATCGTTTGTTTTTCAATAGTATCCTGCCGCCCCTTGCCCGTACAATATATTCGGAGTGGGAGGATAGTAAGTTCTAACGCCCTGGTTCTGCAACACGTACTAAACTCATAGGCATTCAACCAGGCGCGGGGCTGGTTTTCATATGAACAATTTGATACACCGAATTTGAAGAAAACCATCGCATAGACAATTAGTTCGCGCGAATTATTATTCCCCTACTAATTTTCAACCCGACTCTCATTCATATTTTTGAAAATGGCCACGGAATATGCCTTTATGCAGTTCTTGATTAGAACTTCCCTTGCACGTGCAAAGTCACTTGGCATTGAGACGGACGCGTTGAACCAAAATGGTGACGCTATAAAGACTCACATACCCCAAAATTTCAATCTTGAAGTGTATAGACTTCAAAGTAATGAATAAATGTCCACAGACGATGTATGATATTGTTGACACTAGTATACTGAAGCCCTCTTCCATAACAATCTACACGATGGGTGGATATATTTGGTTGAAGCTGCCCCTGCGTTACGCCCACGTACAAAGCTCAATAGTCATTCAGGCGGAGACCATGAATTAAATAAATTCAAACTCGAAGTGATATAGACTTGAAAATATATAAACTGCCACGGAGGGGTATGACATTCGTTTTTTCATGTATACTGCCGCCCCTCCCTACAATATATACGGAGTGGAGGATAGTAAGTTCTTACCTGCCCTGGTTCTCACACGTACCAACTCAATGGCATTCATCCAGGCGCGGTGCTAGGGTTCACATGACATTTCGATACTTGACAATTTGAAGGAAACCGGCGAATGAACAAATAGTTTCCCGCCATTATCCTTCCCTAATATTTTCCACTCTCCATTCATATTTACAAGAATGGACACGAGGATCTCCTTCTGCGTCTTGATTAACCTTCCTTGCCCGTACAATTAAAAGTCAATTGGCATTCAGACGACCCGTTGAACCAATGGTGGCGCTATAACAGACCAACACACCAATTCCAAAATTTAATCTGGAAGTGGTATAAGACTTCAATAATTAATAAATGTCAGCGACGATGTATGCTATTTGTTGATACTAGTATACTGAAGCCCTGTCATACATTTTCACAGAGAACGGGTGGATATAGGATATAGTTGAACCCGCCCTGATTAAGCCCACTTACAATTCAATAGGCTGCAGGGCTGAGACGCGTGAATTACATAAATTCAATCTCGAGTGATATAAGAGGTTTCAAAATATATAATAATGTCACAGGGTGGTCTGAACCATTCGTTTTTTTTCATGTCATACTGCCGCCCCTTCCGTACAATATACACGGGTGGAGGCTATTAGTTCCACACCGCCCTGATTTCTGCCACGTACAACTAAATAGTCATTCAGGCCAGGCCGGTGCTGGTTTCACATGACATTTGATAATTGACGAATTTGAAGCGAACAGTCGAAGAGACCACTTAGGTTCCCGCGATTATTATTCCCCTATAGCTTTCACCCTCCCATTAATTCATAATTTTAAAGAAGGGAACGAAGATATGCCTTTATGCGGTTCTTGTTTGAAAACTTACCTTGCACGTACAACGTCAACTGCATTCAGACGGAACCCGTTGAACAAACTGGTGTCCTTATACAAGACACCACACACCCATTCCAAAATTCCATCCAATAAGTGATTGGACTTCAAATATTAATGAATTCACAGACGATGTAGTATGATATTTGTTGACCTATTAAACTGACGGCCCCTCCATAACAATCTACACAGAACGGGTGGATATCCTAGTGGAAAACCACCGCCCTGGATTGACCCACTGTACAAACTCAATAGGCTCAGGCGAGACGCATGATTTCAATAATTCAATCTCGAGTGATAGACTTCAAAATATATAATGATGTCCCGGAGGTGTATGACATCCGGTTTTCAATATTATATTGCCGCCCCTACCGTCCGATATATCCGGTGGTGGGAGGATGGTAAGTTCTGAACTGCCCTGGGTCTGCACACGTAAACTCAATAGGCATTCAGCCAGGCGCGGTGCTGGGTTTCACATGGACTGTGATACATACCGATTTGAAGGAAACATCCGAATAGACAATTAGTTCGCGCGAATTATTATTCCCCCGCCTGACAAGTTTCACTCCCATCATTCATAATTTTAAAGATGACACTGAGTGCTATGCCGTATGCGTTTCTTGATTGAAAACTTACCTTGCCCTACAAAGTCAATTGGCAGTCAGACGGACCCGTTGAACCAATTGGTGGGCGCTATAACAGACCCACACAACCCATTCAAAAATTTCCACTAAAGATGAATAGACTTCCCCAAATAAATACTAAATTTCACCGACGACGTATGATATTTTTTGGCACTATTATCCGAAGCCCCTGTCTAAAATATACACGGAATGGGTGGATATATTATGGTTGAAGCTGCCTGGTTACGCCACGTCCAACTCAATAGGCATTCAGGGCTAGACGCAGATTTAAATAAAATTCAATCTCGAAGTGATTATAGACTCAAAATATATAATGAATGTCACGGAGGTGTATGACATCCGTTTTTTCAATAGGATATTGCCGCCCCTACCGTCCGATATATACGGTGTGGGAGGATGGTAGTTCTTACTGCCTGGTTCTGCACAAGTACAAACTCAATAGGCATTCAGCCCGGCGCGGTTCGGTTTCAATGACAATTTGAATACATCCGAATTTAAGGAAACAATCGAATAGACAATTAGTTCGCGCGAATTATTATTCCCCCTGACACTTTTCACTCCCATCATTCATATTTTAAGAATGACACGAGGATATGCTTTATGTTGCGTTTCGGATTGAAAACTTACCTTCCACAGACAAATCATTGGCATTCAACGGACCCGTTGAACCAAATTGGTGGCGCTTAAAGACCCACACACCCCTTTCAAAAATTCCACCTAGAGTGATATAGACTCCCAAAATAATAATAAATGTCCACCGACGACGTATGACATTTGTTGACACTAATATACTGAAGCCCCTGTCATAAAATATACACGAATGGTGCAATATAGTATAGTTGAAGCCGCCCTGATTGAGCCCACGTACAAACCTCAATGGCTTCCGAGACGCGTGAATTAAGGTAAATTCACTCTCGAAGTGATATAAACTTCAAAATAAAAATGTCACGGAGGTGTATTGTCCATTCGTTTTTCATAGTTACTGCCGCCCCTGCCGTACAATTTATACGGTGTGGGAGGATAAGTTCTAAAATCCGCCATGGTCTGCCACCACGTACAACTCAAACTGACTACATTATCTCTTCTGGCCATTCGGGACCTGATGAGATCTTAACATGTTTTATAACTCCGCCACTGTTGCCAAAACTACACAAATGACCATTGGTGTCCGAGTTGGTTGAGTTTTCGGTTGTGTAGCCGCCGCTGTCGTCTCCGCCTCTGCCGCCGCTCGTGAAACACTGGTGCACAGATAGGCAGTGGAGAATATCGCGTGGGTCACATGAGATGAATTGCAAAATTTGCAATTTCTTCATCAATCAAACTTGGTCGCACTCTAATGAGCATGGCGTATACCGTATGTTTTGTGCTTGCATGTGTCCGTGTGTTTCATGTGCGTATTCTTTCTGACCGCCTTGTGACTACACGATAACTCTACCTCATGGATGGATGAAGTTCAAACTGTGTAGGTTTACCCCTAGATTTTTAGTGTTAGTCAAAAATCATTCAAGCCAATCTACGGTCACCAAAGTCACGTCCCAAATCCCAGAAACACGTATAAGCACAGAGTAAAAAGAAAGATACGTATTTTGAATTTGTCAAATCGAATATTTTTGACTATTAGTGTGTACATGATCCTCACATCATGCGCGTCACCACCCTCCAAAGGTGGGGGGGGGGGGGGGGGGGGGAGGGGGATATGACCACATTTTCAAAATGTTGAAAATGTTAAAGTCAATGGAGCATTGTCAAAAAGCGGGGGGGGGGGAACTGTCCTCCGTCCCCCCCCTGTTGACGCCCATGCATACATCTCATGAAGCGCCTTTCACCGCAAATACTCAGGATTTTGCATGTATCACCCGATTATCGAACCGGTCTACCGGGTGGAATATTGCCTAACTCCGGTGCAGATTTATTTCTTCCTCGTTGTTCCCATTTATCGATGGGTATGATGAAGCAATTGCCAGAGGACACAAAGAAGCAGATTCGAACCCTCAATTTGACGGGGCCCGGGCTCTACCGACTAAGCTTATCCCACCTACTAAATAACTCACCCCACTTACTTTGGGGTTACAGCTTTCCTTCATTATAGTGTCTGATCTGCTTTCAATAATTATACATTGTGGATGAAGAAAAAAAAGCATGGATTAATTCCCCGGGGATTCATTGGCCTCTTTGCAATGCTCACTGAATCCCCCCCCCCCCCATCCCGCCTCTTATAACGGAAAGCTACATCCTAATAAAAAAATCACTCCAACCCTAGGAGGTTTTGCCATA
Source organism: Sclerodactyla briareus (assembly GCA_026419785.1). Classification (NCBI taxonomy): domain Eukaryota; kingdom Metazoa; phylum Echinodermata; class Holothuroidea; order Dendrochirotida; family Sclerodactylidae; genus Sclerodactyla; species Sclerodactyla briareus. The sequence continues at coordinate 10,109 of JAODTK010001158.1, forward strand.
TTGTTTTTCACGAGCAAGTAAGTGAAATATTACTTCCCACTCGCTTTACCGTACATACTTTGAGAAGAATCGAGGAAAACACAACCCTCACCTACTAATGTACTCCAAGGAATCATTGCGATCCGCTTAGCGGTTCAGAACATCCTGCCTAGCTCGCAAACCCGAAACACACATACCCCCTCACGCATGCATGCAAAATACCGGTGTCTTCTCAATTGTAAACAATCAAACCCTGGCCAAGGGACCTATACCAACCACAACCATACCCAGTAGCTAGTTATCCCTTTGCAGCAGTTGGTACACCGCACTTCCCCACAATCCACCCCCCCCCCCACCGACCTACACACACCCCCTCTTCTTCTTTCTCCCTCTTCCCACCCAGACCCCATCCGTCCCTCACCCACTCTGTCTCACCTAACGCTACGACAGTAACGACAACACGCCACAACTTCTTCCACATGACATACCACACACAGTTCTGTTTCAGACCTCCCCCCCCCCCACACACACACTCCTTCTCCTCCCCACTCTCCACCCCCACCCCTCCGGCCCCAACCCACTCTGTCCTCACCTACCTACTACACACGCAGCAACCTTCTTCCTACATGACATACCCCACAACTGTTTGTTAGACCGAATTCCATTCCTTCAAGTCTTTATTTATTATTCCTAACAAACCTCGCTAAATGGCCCTTCTGACAGTACCGTTACCCATTCTACAACAACACGTGTCAATATCATCAGCTAGCACATCGCACCGACACACACAAAGTCACTAGGCTTCAACCTATTGTCCGTACTATATATGCATTCAGTGGCATTCCAGAATAGTCAGCCCCCCTAAACCCCTATTGTAAAATTATGATGTTGGTTAATTAGTGCATGGTCAGTATAGCTATATACAACTGGTCCCCCAGATTGGGGGCCCTCTTCCCTCTCCCGAGGAGGATAACTGATTTTGTAGTCTTACTTTCATTATCGTCAAATATATCCGTATCGTCTGATTCATTAACCGGTTAATAACTTTATTCGTCATCAGTTAAAATGTTACATTCATTATCAGTCAGATTCTTGGTGATTTATTCTCGGTTAAAAATAATGTTTACTTCATTATCGGTAAATCCATGATCATTATCGTTAAAAGTACTTCATTACGGTCAATTTCTATATCTTTTCGGTTGCTAATTCATTACCAGTCAGCTTTTATACATTATCGTTGTATTACCCTCGACATAGCAGACGCTTACGTTGAAGATGACCACCAAAAGTTTTGAATAAAAAAATTACAATATTAGATGTTCAGTAAAGCCCAGCATCTTAGTCATCAG
>JAODTK010001159.1:0-12273 GCA_026419785.1 Sclerodactyla briareus
ATCGGAGCTAAAGCTGCAAATGTCCTGTAGTGTCGTTTTGTGGGATATGAGTTTTCTCAGACTGTCAGATGTCTGGAAAACTGAAGAGAAATTGCGCTCTTCGCGAGCACTGGTGGATAGTAGTATGGGAACGCAAGCAGTTGTTGAAAATATGGACGAAAAGGTAAAGTCGGGGAACCGAAAGCAACCGAGGGTCGACAAATGTCAAGATTTTCCACGATAAAAATTGTGATCAAAATGCCCATCTTTGAGCTGGTACATTGCAGCTAAACGCCCGGGAAAAACCATTCCGGCCACTGGGGGTTTGCAAAAACCGTGGTGTTGGCTCTTAGGAATATGAACCTGCGGTACCAGTTTTACTTTTTATAGATTACGGTGGATCTGGATAACATATCACCTAGGCATAAAAAAAGTCTCAAAACATCAGCCGTATCGCAACAGCCCAAGAGGTTGCTACAGGCAATGTATTAGTCGGAGTTTTTGGTCCATAAGTGACCTGAATGACCTTTAATGACGTCTTTATGAAACATGTTACCCTTGATAATGCACAATCTCAAAATGTCAGTCATATCGCACACAGTCACTCGACTTATCGGAGAAAATATATATTGGCGTTGTTGACATTGAATGACTTGCTGACATGGCCGGTTTTATGGAAAATGCTTGTCTCGATGTGTGACCCAAGCCCCAAAAAGCCATTAGTAATCAGACACACACACACTATCGCCCGGAAGGTATCAAAACCGCCTTTTGACCCCTCGTAACTTGACGACCAGGTGCCAGATCAAAGCGGAGTGGTTTCGTCACACAGAGCTCTATTACATATACATAATTAACCGTTTATATTTCTTTGCCTAATAACTCCTGAATAAGCACATAAGACTCGACCTTGTGACCTTTCGACCTCGTCAATTAGATGATGTTTGATCCACTGAATCCCAAAAATCCATGAAAAATCTCTGAGAAACACCCTACTGACAATCATTTTGACGTTATTGTCATTTATAACGAATATGGAAAAATGGCATGATTTATGCAAATAGTCACATAAATGACCTCAGGACCTTGGGACACTGTTGTTAATTGGATTAGGATTAAAGGTGTACCATCCCTACAAGTTTCATAGAATTCAACCAACTTTAAAAAATCTGCAGGACGTAGAAAATTGGACTACTCAAATACAAATTAGTCACCTTAAATGACCTCTGTGACAGCGTCTCGCCTGTAAAAGTCATCAGGACTAAAAGAACCATGAGTCATGAAAATCTAACAAAACTTTTAAATTTGGCATAAATTATGTCAATTAGATCTTAATTAGCACAGAGGAAGCTAGAAATTAATCAGGTCATATACACTTCATAGTTGTTATAAACACCGGAACTACATCACTAATACATCTACCGATCAAGCGATATTTGTACACCAAGCTTTGGGGTCAATTTTCACTAAATATGCGAATTTGAGCAAATTAGTACCATCTTTTGGGACGAAAAGTTAGATGCACATCGGACACTCTCCACCGTACAACTCACCACGAAAGTTGCAGCCTGACGGCGTTCTCGCTTTAGGAGCGATCGAACGGCATATACGGACAGACAGACGACACACAACGAACAAAGTGATCCCTATGTCTCTCCTGAACAAGGCTCAGGCGAAAACAAAGAGGGCTTTTTGGAGAAATGCCAATGCAATCGCCCCAACTCACTCGACAAAAAAGGGAACAATGACAGTTAGGATAACTGTGAATTTGTTGGGGAACGATTATCACAACCCCGCCCCCTTCACAGTATTAGGAGAATTACAAATCGTATTCTATCTCCCAAACAGTACTCAATCACAAAGCTATGGGGGTAGCTATCCCAGCTCTATCACTCAAAAGTACACATAAACACTGCATTCGCAACAATTTAATAATCCGTTTTGTGGAAATTAGATTATTTCACTCGAATTGAGAAAAAAAAGGATTTGAAGGGCATTGCATGTCAGACGCGGTCTTACCGAGCGATGGGGACTGCATTCCTTCCCCGGCTGAAAAAACTTCTAAGCCCCCCCCCCCCCTCCGAAAAAACGAAACCAAAACAACTAGAGCACCAAGGGCGTAGCGCAAAACCGCACCTATGTAATAAGGACGAATATGGAACTGTTCAAGTCTGAGCAGAAGGTAGTTTCAAAAAATGGCCTCACTATTGTGCCCCGTAACAACTTTGGCATGATCTTTCATATGCCACGGATTTGTCTATACAGTCTATGAACATGTTACTCAGTTTGGTCAAGTCCATCGAAGGGTGGCAAATGAGAGAGAAAACCGCAATTTCACACAGTGGCTATGTGTCCCTTAATGATCTATGACCTTAACCTTCACATGACCAAATGATGTCCAAAAGTCGATGAACATGGGTCCAAGTTGGTCAACATTCATGAAGAATGACCGTTTGTTCATTTCATCAGAGTTGTAATTCTATGATATTATATGATGTTGCATCCATAACTGCAAACCAGCTGAAAAGATAGATTATGACACAAGTTTCGAGAAAAATCTAAGGTACTTTGTAGGAGAGCATTTGGAAATTATACACTTAATGACCTATATTGCCCTTTAATGACCTTGACCTGCGTTCACGAAGTCAACTGTCCATGGGTCAATTAACCATTGTGTCCAAGTTTGGTGACATCCGTTCACAGAATAAGGTTTGGGGGCCCAAAGGCAATTGTTGACAACACTGGATAGAGATAGGCCGTAGGGCCCAGGTGGGACCCTGGACCAAAAAAATTCTTGAAACGGCCTAGAGGCATGGCTATCCATCATTATGACCAAGCATCAGCATGTGCCACCAAAATATGCCCGGAGGAGAAGATTGCGAATTGCACATGATGGGCCCTCGGATCACATGGGTCCAAATCCTGAGAGACCTGAAGGTAGGGCTATTAGACGTCATTATGACCAACATCAGCACTGACTTGAGCATCAAAATATGTTGAAGATTTTGATTAAAATGTGATTTACATGATGGCCCTAGGGCCCAAATTGGTCCTCGAGCCAGAAGTTCGCAAACACCCATGATGGACCACTAACGAAAGAGCATGCATGTAACTTCAAAGAAAATCAATTGGAATTGGGAAGAGAGATTTCAAGTACAAATGCGTGGAAATTCCATGGAAGTTCATTAAATGGGCATCAGGCCAAGTGGGACCTTCGATAAAAAAAAAAAAATCCTGAAAACGGAGGTACGACTGGTGACATCATTATGACCCGAATGTCAGCACTGTGCATTAAAATATGTAGAAGAGAAGCTTTTGCAGAAGGCCACAATGGGCCCTCGGGCCAACTTGAGCATTGGGTCCTAAATCCCTGAGCACCCCCAAAGGTATGGTATTAGACAATCATTATGGACGAAACATCGCACGTGCACTAAATTGTAGGAGGAGATACTTTGGAAATTTTACACATAATGGCCATACTGCCCTCTTAATAAACTTTGGACGACCTTCACAGGGTCAGACAGGTCTCTGGTCAAGGAAACATTGGTCCAAGTGTGGTCGACAATCCATCACAGAATGACTTATTGGGAGGCAAAAAGGCAATGGTTAACACACTGGCTGGATGGATGGATGGATGGAGGAATGGATGGGGGGTGGGGTGGGTGGGTGGATGATGGGATGGATAGATAGAAGGAAGATTAGAGAGATAGATAGATAGATAGATAGATAGATAGGAGATAGATTAGTTAGTTTAGTAGTTTAGTTTAGGTAGTTTAGTGAAATAAGGTCAGAAGGACATAATCCTCATAAACGACCCCGAAGCCACAACACGCCAGGAAAGAAAAATGAACCCAAAACTCGAACTACATAATTAAGCCCTGATCCTGAAAAATAAATCAGACGTTCTGGAAGCATTCACATCTTAGAGCAAACAACATTTTTAGGAAGGCTATTCCACCCATCAATAACTCTCTGGGAGAAGAAGATTCGAAGGTCCATTTATGCAGCGATGCACGAGCTGAAACAGTGGGCTCTATTTGCAGTAACAGTGGAAAATCAAAGAAGTAGTGGAAGGAAGGCATTCGAGTCCCTGGACAATTTTGAAACCGATCAAGTACCCGAATTCGCCTCAGATCCATGGTTAGTTAGACCGAGACGCCTTAATCTTCCTCGTAAGATAAATTTCAGACAGTGAATCATATAGTTGCCCTACGCTGAACGTTTTTCAATTACCAGTTGTCTTTTGCCAAATAGGGATTCCACACTTGTACAGAATACTAGGTGCGGTCACCAGTGCTTAAACAGCTGACAACAATGCATTATCAAGGAAACTGAAGGGACGTCTAATCAAGCCAAGAATCCAATTACCTCTCTAGCAGCTTCGGCACACTGCTGGAAGGTTTCAAAGAAGAATCAAACCAAACACCAAGATCTTTGTCTGAATCACCTCTGAAATTTCGGCCATTCAACTGAAGGAGCGTTGCATTGTGAAAACCAAACATGCATAACTGTGCAATTGTCGACATTCCCGAAAAACATTGCCAGTCGGAAAAGACCTTTGGAAATGATATCCAGATCCTTTGAACAATTGCGCATATCATCGAACGACCTCCCGATACAAACTTAGTATCTGTCTGCGAACTTCTTAACCTTTGAATGAACAGAACCTTCAAAGATCGTAACTATACGCCAACAAACAGGAGCGGCCCAAGAAACCGATCTCGGGGTACACCACTAGGATCGTTTGCAAGAAGACGACCGCCCATTAATGACAACTCGTTGTTCCCATATGAAGCAACTCACGAATCACTGAGGACATTTCCCCAATACCAAAGCTCTCCAACTTGAGAAAGAGACGCTCATGAGGAACCTTGTCAACAGATTTCTGAAGGTTATATGTCCAGGAAAAATTCTATCAACCAGCATTGCCGGTGTATACAGACACATGAACCTCTTCCATAAATTCCAAGAGATTAGTCAAAACACGAACGATTCTCCTAAACCCATGCTGCGAATCTCTAATCAGACTATGCCCATTTAAATAATCAACCATCTGATCCCGAATGATGATTCCCATTACTGGCAGCAACACTAGTAAGATCCTGTAATTACAAGAAGAGACCGGTTTACTTTCTGAAAATAGGAGAAACATTTGCTCTCCTCCAATCAGCGGGAACAATACCATCTTGGAGAGTCTTATTGAAAATAATAGCAGGGGAAAAGACAACTCGTCGGCAAAGGATGTAGTACGAAAGGATAACTCCGTCAGGACCAGGAGCTGTATCACTTTGAGCTTCTGCAGGTTCTCCTTTACTGAACCAGTCGAACACACCATATTACCACTACTCTGCGGAGAAACCCGACAACTAGGTCACCAAAAATATCCAAGTTCTCAGAGTAAAAACAGACGAGAAGAAATTATTAAGAACCTAAGCCATCTCCTGGCTATCGGTGATTGTAACTATGCGTTGGAATCTACAAAGGACGCAAGGCGTCCTGACTTTCTGCTTCCCCTCATATAAGAGAAACATGCACGAGGATTCTCCTTAATACTAGAGGCAATCTGCCTCTCGAAATCAGTTTAGCACCAGAAACTAAACGCTGGACAAGCTGTCTGAACTTGAATGCGTTAGATCAGACACGGACCCGAAGAACGATAAAGTCGCCATAAGGGTCGCTTACGTTTGATGGCCAGAAAAAATCCTTTTCATCCAAGAAGGCCTTTGTTTTCTGCGACGTTTCCTCCAAGGAACGTAAACATTTCATAACATCGTAAACCTTTTTCAAGAAACCATTCCAAGAGCAAACAGGCCTTCGTACTTTCTAACAATTTAGCCAATCATTTGCTAAGAAACCTGAAAATCCATCACATCGCCTTCGCGAAACAAGGACAGACAGACAGACAGGACAGACAGATAGATAGATAGATAGAGTGATAAGATAGATAGATAGATAGAATAGATAGATAGATAGATAGATAGATAGATAGACAAGGATAGTAGACAATGATTCGAGCCCTTCGTAGTGGAAAGGCTTTTCCGGTGACCAGGGCATTGATGATTCCTTGGCCGTTGTATTTAGCATAGTGGAAATTTCAGCTTGGACCATCAGAGAGGGGTTCTTCTACAAAAGGCAGTCTAAAATTCCACTAAAACAACGATCGAAACAATGGAAAGGTGGCTAATCTGGTGTAGTTTTGCCTATACAACGCTCTTACAATAGATGGGCAAACCGCACAATAAGATCATATCTTCCAATGTCTACGTTTGTTGCAGAAAGCACAACATAGTCAGTTCAAGGCGTCCAAAAAATGCAAATATTTCACAATTTTTACATTAAGCCGTTTCAAATGATCTTGACCGAAATTACCAATACAAGCTGGAGGTACTACAAGTCAATGATCTAACACTGACCAACAAAACATCGGGAAAATTCAACTTGAAGAAGTGGCATCCGTTTAGTTTCCAACAAAGGCCTGCTATGCCCTTCCAAAAACTTTTGACCTTGCTCAAGAGGTCAAGGATGACAAGCAGTCAATGAAAATGGTGTTCCACAGAGGACCACACGTCAAGAGGAACCAATTGGGAGCCAAAAGGACCAAGTGGCAGATGGGATGCAATGGGCACAGATTGTATTAATTTGAACAGAATTGCTATTATACCCTTAAAAGACCTCACGCACTGAATCTCCGTAACACTCGAAAATACTATAGGCAATGATAGCGCTGACCAAGCAATGGAACAGTCAAAAGTCGCGCACGAAGCAGATCATTTGCACGATGTCACCAATGGCCTAAGTGATCCTTAATGACCTTCGACTTGGACTTCAAAGGCTGAGGTCACTCCGAAGTTTGAACATGGCGGCAAACTTTGCCTTAAACATACATTAAAAGCTCAACAGCGCACCTGACCAGCGCCCCACACGTTGCCCATGCATGGGTTATACATTTGCACAGAATTAACCTATAATGCCCTGTAAATGACCTCTGACCTGAAAAGTTTGGTACATAGGCAGGTAATTACTAGTATATGACAACAAGCGAGCGAGCCATCTGGACAATCCACTTGATCGTAAAGACTATTTTGCAGTTCAAATACAAATGGCCCATTATGCTCTTTAATGACTATTGACTCGACCTTCAAGTGGTCAAGTCACCCAGCAGTCGATGAACACTACTATCACAGCATTGTTCAAAAACATCCCATCAGAGAGCGAACATTTGGGAGCAAAAAAAAAACCCACCTTGTTGCCACACGGGATGGATGGATGGATAGATAGACGGACTGTAAAATAGACAGAATGGACGAGTGGGTGGTGAGGTGCTTGAGCGCTCTCGCAAACAGACAGGAAGCTTGGTAATATAAATAATCAGTTTGACTCCAATATATGGTGATTGCTCTCTGCAGACGGAAGGTTCCATCTGCAGTGACCGCCACGCCGTGTATACGCTGCGGGAGATTGCCAAACAAAACGATTGTGGACCTTGTTGAGACTAATAATTCCCGCCAACAGGTGTGTTTCCTGAGGGACGTTCTGCTTATAGTTAGAATTGACCGGGGAGACGCCCCAGAGGGGGTACCAACCTTGTATGGGACAAAAACTTTCTATATATGAATTCACACATTTTTGGTTTATACGGACTAATATGCCAGGTCTGAAGGGCTTGAATCGTGATTTTATCATGAATATTATGTTATCAGGATATGCTCTCTTTCACTGTAAAAAAGGGGAACCAATTGGTTTCCATTGTCCGGTCACAACGACTTGCAAAGTGATACTATGCCCAGTCACAATGACTCTCTTGAACCAAGTTATGGCGAGCCCCCAAAAAATGAAGCCGTCAGCTGGTAACCTTGTCATTGCATTTATTTCAACTCATTAAGGGCCTTATATGGGAGGTAAAAAGTTCCATACAACAATAATGGTGTTTCGGGCGGGGAGAAAGCCTTTGCTGGATAGATTGTACATGAAATTAGCTTCGGAAAATACTGAACTGTTCTCTTTCCACAATATTAGCAACACAAATTAGGGCTTCCTGATTATTCATGGCAGTTGATTTTTTTTTTTGGCGAATTAGAATCTCATTTCAGATTAATGTGGAACCATCAGACAAACTTTTAATCCTAAAACAAAGTAAAATAGCTAGTGACTCACCAAAAAATCTGAAAGTCCGTAAATTGCTGTACAAAATAATAAGATGAAGACAGGACATGTTCGGTAAAGTAACTATAAAAACTTTCACTACAGTCAAAATAAGTAAAATATTTCAATAAACAACATGGGTACCTGAACTTGTAACCCCCCCCCCCCCCCCCACCTCCCCCCTTATATGACCGCTCTGTCAAACGGCTTCAACATTTTGGCCTCCTATTAGTTACAGTACTATAACCACCCAAGCAATACAATACAATGGTCAATACTGTGACCTCTAATGAACCCGGACGACCTAGATTCTTGCACCTAACATTTATCATGTGTTACCACTTTCAAATTAAAATCCAACAATGTTCAAAATTCTGACATTCAGTTATGCGAATTTGCCGACACACTCGAACCATTTTCGTCTTATTTTTGGGTCAGAAGAAACTTGTGCACTCCCATGCAAATACTGGAATCTATTCAAGGTTACTAGCAGTGGGGTTTCCCAGAACAATAGATGGATGTCAGGTCCGCGCAAACTCCATCATACTAACACAGCGCCCCTCCAATTAGCCTACTAGTGCTCTTCTGGCATTTCTACAATATTTCAAATCTGGGCCACCCCATCATCCTCTCGATCCCTGAATTACAGTTATCAGTCCCGTCCTGAATAGTTCATCCCAAATGAGCAACACAATTCTGCATGAATATGTTATCTTGAGAAGACACTGTATACATTTTATCAGTGACAAAGTCAGAGAGATGATGAATTTGGCATTCGTGGATACATATTGGAATCACAGAATGGAACTTGAATGGGACGTGAAGAATAGGGAAAATAGAGGGAGGCGATTCTGCATAAGTATGGGCAGGTTGGGAGTAAAGAAGACAAAAACGAACATGGACAGAGGACGCGAGGGATTTTCTAAAACAGTTATTCTTACAGTTGCATCCTTCAAATATCTGGTTACTAGCAGTACCTTTGTACAGCTTTTTCAACAGCAACATATGGGGTAGTATTCGAGGACAAATGCAGACTTGGCTACAACAGAAGTAAATTGTGGGGAAGAGGAGAGGGATTAGCTCAGTCGGTAGAGCTCCAGACTGCAATACCTTGAAGCACCTTTGGCATGTCGTCGACGGGAAATGACCGGGGGAAGCATTATTCAAGAAACAGATATTCTTATTTATTATTATTAGGGAACTGCTACAGGTCCACCCAGTATTTCGGTATGATGTTTCTATGCAGAGTTACTGACCTTCAGTTTGGTTCATTATACAGTGACATTGCTTAATATGTGTGACATGACAGTTAAACAACACAGCTTATGATTTGTTTATGGAATTAGAAAAATTAAAATTCCACAGACTTGTCTTTCCTTTATTGGCAAAAGTAGACCACAAACACCCTACCAACCACTCGAGCAGGCCCGTCCATCGAACTGTATATCAATTAAAATGAATGTGTAACTTTGATTCGGACACAAAGAATGTTTGTAGGTTGTGCAAGTATGAAATTCATCAATTCACATGCCAGACTTCAAAGGCCTCTAACTTCTTAACAGAAGATTGACTGTATGGAAAATCAGGTTCACAATAGCTAATATATTACCGGCTATAATTTAGACTGCAACTTACTGGATACGTGCTCTTTATTATTCCATACAGATGGCCACACTATCGCTGCGCACATTATATAGGTACACTGTTAGGTCGTTGGCAAAACATGCAATACAAACTGGTGGGAATAAATGCAAAGAAGTATCGGGGTGGACAGAAGGAATATGGATTAGAAAAATGGATCTCCATAGTGCTATAGTAAAGTTGGCTGGAGCCAGAGAAAAAACTGAAATGTGGAACTATCTATGAAACCATATCAGGGGGGTCATCCCCAGCCTCGAAAGAACTCAGCAGCAAACGGTGACCTGAATAATTTGATCATCAAATACACGTCATAAGGGAAATAAACCAAAAGTTACTCTACTATAGGCGTGGATCCAGTCATTACACCAGTTGTCTTGGATAGAGGCAAGTACGAATAGAGTGCGCAAGAGTACGCTGCAACTGGTTTGTGGAAAGCAGTAGTAGGCAAAATACCAGTAACTGTACCAATCAATATATGGCCGAATGACAGGTGGAAAAGAATATTTTTCGAGCCATTTACATCCATAAATAAGCTGCTGAGACTTCAACTCATGGCCTTACACATCACCATATGGTTCATCAAGTAGAAAAAAGTTACTATTCTACGCAGAACCACGATTTTCAACATCAATACTGCATCTTGCAATTCAGATAGATGCCATCCCAGCCGATTTCAGATTCCCCTGACTGAGGACATTACGCAAATTATGTCAAAGCAGAAAATTCAAGAAAATTGGAAAAGTAATAAGCAGAAGACTTTGGGATGATTGGTGAACAAAGAATGGTAAGATTCCTTAGCAAGTATTACGGTTGGATACCGCGCAATGACAATTACTCCATTTGAGATTTGGTCTCAAAAAATTGCACAATGCTGAGAAATACAAATTCATGTACAAAAATGTAAAACGATTGCGTCCATGTGATTGGAAGAGGGAAATGTCAATTTTCTATATTGTATTAGTCATTCAGTTAACATACATACATTAATGACTACTCTAATAGCGTACTCAAGATCACCTTTTTTAAATACTAGATTTCGATGAGAGTGGATACTGATATGATTGTGTCAATTGCAAGAAAAATGGAAAAAAAAACTGTTTCGAAGAATTTACTCCCAAAGGGACAGTTTCAGTACTTTCAGTACTGGGAAAGAATCTGGAAGAATGACACACAAAGTTAGGGCTACCAACCGGCCCATGTATATGCAAACTATGACTAGCTGACTCATCCTTGGGAAAAAAAAGAGACGGCCATCTGCCTAATAGAAACAGCATGCAAAAGTGAATAGTGTATTGAAAATTATAGACCGTAATGATTCATATGTAAAGTATACAAAGTGACCATATGTCTCTCCTTGACAAAGTCAGACGAGACAAAAATGCATTGAGTGATGTTTTTTCATTGAGCTCAAGCGATTGAGAAGCTTAACAGAGGCCAATTACTTTACCCAATTAAGGACTTTTGTGCCCATAATCAAATGAAATCGACATTTTAATTGAAAAGCCGGTATTAGTGTTCTGAGATATCTGCTACCGTGGTGAAAGTGCGACTACACGTGTTATACCTACACACATACACATACCCCAAGTAATTCCTGAGTCTCTTCTGAATTTTATTCGAGTGAGACAAAATTACTGGGGGTGTACTACTTGTTGAAGTCACTTGTTTGGTAGTGCACGACATAGCACAATATATAAAGAACGCAATACCAATTATCCAGAGGTCTATTAATGAGATTTAGCAAAACCTTGGTAAGCTCTTATAGGATCTATTCTATAAAATAGATAGTTTTTTTAGGGACGTTAGAAGTATCCACCGGATGGTATGTGGTACACACCAACAAACATAACATGTATACAAGTACGCTACCATTCATTCCATTATATAAGAGGCATTGCAGGTATCGGTCGAGAATGGGGATGCAGTTGAACGATTCAAACATCAAATTGTAGTCCTCACTACGAAAATCTGCAAGATATTACAGGTCAAAACATTAGCCAAAGTCAAATTGAGGTACGGTTCAAACTCTAAAATCACTGATCGATTGTTCTCACCATACTTTCCTTAATCTTCATCGAATAATGTATAAGGCTACGAATCAATTCCATTTGATGGTGGTATAATTTCGTACTTTCGAACTGAAATATGTAATATCACTGACCTCACCACACAAATTTAAATTACTCAGGGAACAATAGACAGCCCCAGCCACCAAGCTTTGATGGAAAACACCAACAAACCTTCTGAAATTTGTATAATGCAAAATGAGAAAATGAATGACCTCGAGTGACACTGAGTGGTGTTCTAAAGTCTGGGACTGATGATAAATCCATGAAACTTCAATTAGCATATTTTCAGCTAGAAATACGAACCAGTTTATCACATAAGATGCCTTGTTCCTGCGTACCAAACCAAATACATAGCTCTCCGGTTTGTCTCTTAATTTTCTAACATATCAAACAATAGAAATGCTTAAAGAGGCCAATTACCCTACTCCATAGTGACTTTCTA
>JAODTK010001160.1:0-11886 GCA_026419785.1 Sclerodactyla briareus
AACGGAACTATGAAACTGTTCAATCGAACTATGTACCCGGCGACACAGTAATAAACGTATGAATTTATTTATAAAGTTGCCAACTCAGTAAGGCATGAGGCCTGGCCATCTTACACTCAGCTGACTGTAACTGCGCGAGGCCGAGGGTGGCGACGTGTGATATCATCTCACGTACCCACTAATAGTTCTTTTCTTCCGTGGTGAAGTGCCGCCACAACAAGAGAGTGCGTAATCGTGAATACGCCCAAATGCGTGTGGTATGCGCTTTTGTGTCTCGCTCAATAGCTGGTTCCCTCCGGAACTGTGATTGTAATGTCGATTTTTTAAAAAACTTCATAGGAATTGGTGTACGGTATTGGAATTTTGGACCTGATTGCTAGCTAACGTCACGAAAGTCCCTAATGAGATCGGGTAATTACCTATTCAATATGTAGTTAGGGAGATCATGGAGGGGGAACATAATCAGTTCAAGGGCGCAGCCACTGTCTGAAAGTGGGGGGTCAGAGCGATGGGGCGAGAGGGGGCGAAGCAGTGATGGGAACATTTTGTTGTGAAAAAAAAACCTTTGTATGGAGGCTTCCCAAAAGTTTGGCATTGCCCCGGACCGAACTGAATTCTAATCATGGAAGCTAGAACTTCCGAGACATTGCGCATCGCCACTAATTTCTATACGAAAAAAAACTCGCTCGCGCTTGCATGCAGCGTGGATACCTGACTCGACTCGGATCACTCATCGCGTCGTTTGTGCCAGTTCCTCACTTCCCCGGCCTTCTTCCACCATAACCGCAATTAGAATAGTGATGATGCACCTATTTCTATTGCAAAATGCATGCAACAATTCACATCATAAAATATGTGTGGATTGTATCATTTGCGGCATGACTCCTTTGTTCATATTTATTTTCTTTTTTTTTTTCTGTCGCTTGCAGTGTTCTCTTCGAAATACTTTCACTCAGACATTAATGCATTCTGAATTGACATGATGCACAGAATGCCCGGTCAGTGATCTGTATCGTTTGCACATGGATTTTGCTCATTTTCTATTCCTTGACGAATCAGAGGAATCTATTCAGACATTAAGGTGTAGTATGTGTGTGTGTTGTGTGTCATGTTGTGTGCGTATGTGACGTCCCACGATCGTAAGCACTCGACTCGACCCCACCACCTGGATGGATGAAGCTCATACTTGGTATTTGTGGTCCCGCATGAGTATCAAGAACCATATTGTTGGGGTCAGTCAGAGTCTCTGAAGTCCACCATGAGGTCAAAGTCTGAAAAACTCGTGAACACTGTATGTCCAGAATAGTGTTCCGATCAAGTTGAAATCTGGTGGTATAGCTTCTTATGGGGGGTACAGGAATCCTATCGTTTTTTGTTCAGGTGGGGTTAATTTTTTTGTCAAAACTGGAAATCGTATTTGGCTAATTTTGGCTGTCACACGATAACTCGACCCACCTCGGATGGATGAAGCTCATACTTGGTATGTTTGTTCCCCATGGTGAGTACATGAACTTTATCGTTTTCGGGTCACACAGGGTCATCTGAGGTCATCAGAAAGTCAAATCTGATAACCTCAAAATTTAGTGTGTAGCTTTCTCACAAGAGTATCATGGAACCCTACTGGTTGGTTTGTTGAGATGGGAAATTCTTCAATGTTATGTTGCCCATAATGAGCTGGTACAATGCCCATTTGTCACTTGTGTCTGGCGATAGTTTGTCAGGAAGAGTCGAGGAATTACTAAGCCTTCTTGGCTTTCTGGTTTATTCCTTGCCGAAGAGGAATCTAATATGCAGTCATGTCGTGTATGGTGTGTGTGTGTGTTGGCGTGTGCGTGTGGGTGGTTGTGGTGTGTGTGTGTGTTGTGTGTTGTGTGGACGCCCAGCTTGTAATTGTAAACACAAGAACTTGCACCCCACCATGGATGGAGGGGAAGACATACGTGGTATGAGTGTCTCCCCCCATGATGCGGAGTAAATGTAAACTACTTATTGTTTGGGGTCAGGTGACGTGGCGTTACCCACCGAGGGGGTCAGAACCCCCCCCCCCTCCCATGACCCACAGTGACCAAAACAATTAACACAAGAACTGATTTCTTGCAGTTACAGTAGGGAATAGGGGTTTTGCAGCTGTTATGTAGCAAATATTGACAATCAAGCAGTGTCTAGGGGGGCCCATATATTGTACTTATTTCGCAATAGAGAGGGTGAGGCCATTTATGAGGGCGCCACTTTTTCTTGGGGTTTCCGACCTCAACCCACCCCCCCCCCCCTCCCCCAGATCTCTCGGAAACGCGCCAGAGTTCATTGAGGTTATTCGTGGTCAAAAGTCTTAAAATCTGTTGAACACGAGAAATCCAGAATGGCTGGTCATATCACATTGAAATTTGGTGATGTGGAGCGGAGCTTTCTTATGAAGAGTACAATCAAACCTAATTTGTTTTTGGTTTGGTTTTTGGTTGGGGTGTATTTTGTTCAGAAATAGAACTATTGTGAAACGTAATGATTTTGGAAAATTTTGACTTTTGTAAACATGAACGCGACCACACCTGGAGGATGAGCTCAACTTGGTTTTGGTTCCCGTGATGGTACATGAAACCCCCCTTCGTTTTGTGAGTTCGGTAGAGGTTATCGATGTACCAGAGGTCAAAGTCTGGAAACCTTTTCAAACATATAAATCCGAATGTTGGGTTGATCAGGTTGAAAATTGGAGTAGGTAGTTTTTTATGGGGAGTACAGAAATCCTTTGTTTTTGGTCTCAGGTGGAGGTGAGTTTGGTAAAAATGGAAATTGACATTTTTGGCCAATTTTGTGTGTGATTTATTATCAAAGAACAACAATTGATATTATAGTCTACTTCCCGGATTTCGAGAATCCCTTTTAATTCAAATTATGACAAAATTTATGACACCTCTGACAACCCCCCCCCCCCTCCCTCCACGGGCCCCCGATCGGCAGACCGCCCACTGACTGTAACTACGAACTGCCTTATTTGTATTCCTGTGTGAGGCAGTCAACTTTGATAAATGCCCATAATGAGGTGAATTATTGTGGGTTAACAATATAATGTACATTCATTTCAACTCCGACCTTGCCGAATCCCAGAACGTGGACGTCATACAAACGACAGTGAAATGCACGAGGACAAAGCTAACGCACATTTGAAGCCTCCATGCAGCCTTTAATTCCAATGGCGGATTTATTAAATTTGACCTGCAAGGAGGATGCAAACTTCCACCTAGTTAGATCGAGTCGTCTCGTAATAAAAGAAACATACAACCCAAACTTTCGCAACAATTCATGCGGTTTTTGTGGAGAAAAGTGTCTCTGAAAGTGTCAGAAATGAAATGGCCGGCCGGCCGAAATTAATTCACTTCTATCAGAAGTGCCAAGCCCCCGCGTGACAGCAATCGAAGGAAAACGTGATTATGAGGCACTCACAATTACGCAATCAAATTAATGGCCCGAGTTTTTATCTTAAATTTTAAAAATTGTTTCAGAACCAAAGGGGGCAAAGCGATATGTTGATCCAATGGCGGCGGAAAAAGCCGAAAATTTATGGGAGGGGGGACGCAGACCCAAACTTTTATGGTGAATTGATGTGTGACTATCAAGCGGGAGCGCCCCCCATGTTTGGGCGCGTTGGATCGACCAACAATTTTGGGTTTACAAAAACTCCCAGATGGCCGGAATGGGAAAACGGCACTGCCCGAGCGTTGTGAGCTATATGTCCCCGTCATAAAACTGGGGGCATGTCTGCAAAATCGTATTATTAAAAAATGTATGTATGAAGGAATGACCAATTATTCCCCCACTACTCATTCATAATAAATTCATGCAGACGGCAGTCCCTCCCCGAATTACCTGTGGGTCCATCGAATTTCTTAGTTATAGAACACAAAAAGGTGTGAAAGTAGGGTTGTGAAAGTAGGTGATGTTTGTTCAGGGGAAAGGGTAGAAAAGGCGGTACTAAGTATAGGCGCACCCCAGGATGTGTCCCTCTCCCCTTTGCTAGTTCCCCTGTATACCAGTGATGTCAGTAGTACGGACTAGTGAATGTAGCTCATAAAATTATGCAGATTGATATGTCATTTAATGGTTATCTGTCACTATGATATTAAACTCGTCCACACCACAGCTAAGTCGTCAAGTGTGTGACCAACAATTGGTTAACAGGGCTTAATGTTCAAAAAACTAAAGATCTGATTATAGATTTCGACCCGTAAGCCAGCACCCATAAATCCATCCATGTTCAGGGAGAGCAAGTGCAAACAAGTAGACAAATATAAAATATATAGGAATTATGTTAAGCAATTAAGCTTGAATGGTCGAGCAATAGATAAAATTGTACATAAAAAAAGCGAATCAGAGGCTTATTTCCTACGAAAAAATCTCAGATTGGATTCAACTATCATGACACATTATTCTACGACCTTTATACACAGTGTATTACTGTACAATATTATGTGCTAGTTTGCCAATACTACTAAGATATGATGCCACCGATGCTTTGAAGAGGAAAGCCAGCACAGGGGAAGGAAAAGCCCGCTCTCAGGGGGGTATTGGGGTTCACTTACCCTCGAAAGAACGTCTGTATCAAGAGAGAGAGTCCGCAACAAGGTGACACAAATCATGCGAGATCCAATCCACCCCTTGTTTGAGCACTTACGTTGTCACCGTTTGGATTGCGTCACTGCCCCCCATCCTACACTCAGAGCTCGTTACAGATGGTCATTTGTGCCTAACTCTATCCACATATTTTTTACATTCGCCACGTAAGAAGATAATTGTAATTCCGGTTTGCGTTTTCTGCATCTGTTATGCTGTGTATATCGTTATATGTAATATGGTTATTTACGGTTAACGACACCCATGTGTATGCCTAAATTTCCAATGTGGACAAAATAAAATCCAATCCAATCCAATCAAATATGCAGAATCAGATGGGTTTCGAGACAGCAAATTGAGCGCTGAGGGAGAGCCCGGGGAAAGGGATGTCAACCCTTCGGCACCCACCCCACCATCTAAGATAATAGACTTTCTTATTCAACTGGTGTGAATTTCCCCAGTTGCATGATAGAGGACCTGCTGAGTAAAAGTATTATGATGCTCACCCCCTGGTAGCCCTTCCCGCCCCCGTTGGCCATCACCAACTGTGGGTCACGTGGGTTAGCGTATCGGACTTGCAATCTGTAGGGGTGGGTTTAGGTCGACTCCGTAGGGGACTGGGACCGAACCAAACACTGGGGAAATATTAACATGTTTAAACACTTTGGTTTCCAAAAGGGAAAAATATTACGTACGTTTAAAAACACCCCAAAAAAAAAGTGGGACAAAATCCTTGGTGTGTCTGTAAAAGTACGTAACACCTTTTTTCCACTTGTGATGAAGTGTTGTAACAAACATGGGAATCAAGGGTCTCGAGATATGTTAATGTGTATCGCATCATATCTGTAAGTAATTTATACAACTTTTTACAACAAGGGGGCGCAGACACTGTCTGAAAGTGGGGGGTCATGTTGGGGGGGTCGCGTCAAGAGCATTTTGGGGGGGGGGGGGGTCCGAAAGCAGTGAGAAGAGAGAAACATTTGTGTGTGAAAAATTATTATGTATAGAGGCCTTTCCCAACGTTGGGGGGTGGGGGGGTCATGCCCCCGAAACCCCCCTAGTTGCTGACTGCGCCTTGTTTAAAGTTATACAGTTTTTATAACCATGAATCATGCTGTTTTGGTGTTCTTTTTCATTTGAAACGTTACGTACAAACTAAAGCCATTACTGCAAGATAGTCAATGATAAAGGCCATTAACAGACATGTCAATTGGGGTGGTATTTTTCATTCATTATGAAGCTGAACAAAAATGCAAGCATTCCTACTTTTCTATTTTTAATCGAAGGATAAACTTTTCAAATGTCCCACTTTTGTTGATCTAGTATTGTGGCCTTGTACATGACAGCGGTGATTTTGTTTGATTCGATTACAGATTACGCTACAAGGCCGAATATCGCAGACCAGGCGGGCAAGGGTTCATACGGCAAAATTGTTGGACTTAGAAAGGATACTTAGTTTCACATTTATGGCTGTCTGTAATCTATGTCTATATTTTTCCATAATGTTCCGCAAATACGATGATTATTTATTTGTCGATGGTGTTGGTGGTAATTCCAAAAATTTTTTGAGGGGGGCGGTCCACCCCCAACTTTAAATTTTGCGCTTGAATGTGGTTCGATCGGCCCCCGCCTAGAATGCACGGCGGACTGGCTTTCGCAGGTTCCCTCGTACCACTGCGCCATGTGCAGCGGACGAGCTAGGGAATTGTGATTGGGGGGTGTGAAGAATTTTTTAAAAAAATTCCAACTGGCAGGTTCATTTTTTCAAACTCCCCCCACCCCATATGAAAGGTGCAATTTTGGGGGTTCTTTTTGGTTATTTGGGGGGACTCTCTGTTTTATTTCAAGAGTTTGTAAATCTAGGACCATCAAGCTCGAGTAGGTACACAAAGTACACAACAACACTATAAACTGTACTCTCTATACTAAGTGCTAATGTTGACTATTATAGATGCATTCAGACTGGCATTAGCTGAGTTCAGGGGCGGCGCCAGGCCCGATGATTGGGGGGGGGTGGCATATTAGTTTTTGACGAATCTGCTATCTTTGGAGACGGAATATGGGGGAGGGGGTCTGAGGGGGGGCATATATTAGTTTTGGACGAATCTGTCTTTGGATACGATATGGGGAAGGGTTCTAAGGGGAGGGGGGTCCCCTTCTACTTTGGAAATTCTTTGATGTTTAAGCGTCCTTAGATGCAATATGGTCTATTTATGGTCCTACATTTTCTCACTCTTTGTATTGTTTAATTGGCGAATTGGAAGTCAAATGTAGGGATGCCAAGTTACCCCAAAAAGAAGGTGGTGGTAAACGTTTCAAGTGAGCCTACAATTTGATTTTATTGATAAGTGTACTCTTGTTTCACTTTGCAGCTTTGAATTGGAAATTAAGATGTGGAAATACACTCACAAGGCGCATCTACGCTATTGACAGCCGTTTAATTCGGCCATCCTTCCCAAGTTGGCGGACAATTGAACTCAGCAGACTGACTTTTGTCGACATGGAATGCCGTCACACAACTTGAAATTAGCTACTGACGTGCATTTACACACGTTTCCAGGACTCGGGATGACCTATGATTTGAGGTGGGGTAATATAGCGCCACTAACAACTTTAAAAATCTCTCCTCATTAGTGGCGTCACCAGGCTTTTCAGACTGGGGGGGGTGTTAGGGTGGGCACAGACATTAATGGGAGGGGGGGGGGTTTTTAAGTTAAAAAAAATTGGCCCCAAGGGGGGGGCGCCATCATTGGTTGGCGTGGAGCGTGTGAGAAAATTTTGGTTGCTCAAGCCTCCAGATAGCCGAAAATGACCTCTCCCGAGCGTTTAGGCTGCATATAACAAGAATTCAAATCTGGGTGGGCATGGGCCGGGGGGGCGGGGGGGGGGGCGCAATTTGGGCCATGCCGCATTGGTGGGGCATTGGCGCGCGGGGGGCGGGCCGGCGGGGGGCATTGGGGGGGGGGGGGGGCACATTATTGGCGGGCGGGAGGGGCACCCCCCCGGCGGCGGGGGCAGGAGCGGGGGGGGGGGCATTTGGCAGGGGCAGGTGGGAGGGCGGTGGGCGGCATTATTTTGCACGGGGCCGGCTGGGCCAGGGGGGGGCGGGGGGGCGGGGGGGGGCGGGGGTTGGGCATTTGGGGGGCGGGGCCATGGGGCGTGCGGGCGGGATTGGGGGGGGGCCATTTGGGGGATCACAAATTCTGTAACGGTGGACATTTTAACATCTTGGGCAGACCCATCGATTCTTATCGGCTGCCCCGACTTTTGGCCAGAAATTTAATTGATTTGTGCTCCCACTTAACTGTTAACCAGTGCGCGCAGAAGCGGCGCAATTTTTTCTTGGGTTTCCCGGGGGCACATCTGGAAAAAATCGGGATTCTCACAGGGAAAAACAAAAGAAAGAAAAAAATTGGGACAGTTAGCTAACTTTTAGCTCTACTGTTCCAAACCATATTAGGACGTCAGTAAGCAGTTACCCTGGAGGAAAGGAAGGGGGGGGGAAGGAGAAAACATTGCCTGTTGAAAACGGGAAAACATGCGTTGGTTGCGTGTGAAAATCGAAGCAAGCAATTTGATTTGATAGCCGTAGCATTAAAAGCAATTGAAGCAATTTGATAGCCGAAGCAAAAAAGCAACGAACGCAAGGCACCGAAAAGAGCAACCTAAGAAGCACCACATGCACGTTCCAAAAAGCCGCTAAAGGGCTTTTTTTAGTATCAAAAGAGGTTGTTGAGGTGAATTGAACGGTGAATGTAGTTTTCAAGCGCAATGATTTTTAATGATGGATAATGTTGTGTGTATATTAGGGTAAACTTCCCCCGTTTCTATTTTACCCACAGATATTTATTGTTAGGGGGGCCAAACCAATGAGCGGGTAGAAAGTAGATGGTAGAATAGAAAAGTTCCATAGAGTAGAGTTGTGCGGAGATGGGGGAAAAGCCACGGGAAAAAAATCCCAGCACTATAGTACACGCGCGCGAAGCGCGAAAGATAAAGGGCGAAAAATGTCACCTCTTTCATCGCATTCGATGCGAGTTCGGCACAATTACTGTCTTTCTCGAGATATTTATGTTGCTGTTTTGCCCAGATCTATTTTCCAACCGGTGTCGAATACTGACCCAAGACTATTTTTTGCCCGACAGGGACAAGGACGTTGGATCTACCTCACCCCACCCCCACACAACAAACACTGCTCCAATGCATTTTCATCAAAAAATATTTTCGGCTCAAAACTTATTGTGGGGGGGGGGAATGCCCCCCCGGGTTGCCCCACCTGTGCCGGCGCCACTGACCTAAGTAGCACTCTCGGTATTTTGAAGTTCGGAGGGCAGTGGCCAGGCTGGGACCGCCACAAGCCAACGACTGACACACAGCACTGACTGCAGTCGCCGAATCTTGGAGTAACAATCGTGGCTAAGAACGTAATTTTGAGCGGAGTAGTTGATAATGGGATATGGGGGAGCGGGTCTAAAGGGGAGGCCGGTGTCACATCCCTTTGCAAAATTTGGCAATTCCCCGTGACCGTACGATTCGTAGATGCAATTTGGGCAATATAGACCCTCCAAAACCACTCACCTCATCCAGAAATAATTTTCGCATTTTCACATGCCTAGATGCGATTTGTTGTTTCTCTGCCGAATCGAGGGAAGCAATTAAGAGTGATTTAGTAAAATTAGATCTCACTTTTCAGAGGTAAGATCGGCCGATTCCCCACTCCCAAGAATTTATGCATTTTAGGTTGCCTTAGATGCAAGATGCTGATGCATTGATGGAACACTACTGAACATTCACTTTTCGTTCCATAATTAATTTTGCATTTTCAAGTTCTTAGATGCGACTTGCTACTAGGGATCTTTTGATGATTTTTTGCAACAAATTCCTGAGTTCATGGGCAGTAAGTAGGCTCTTTACTGGGGTTGGGTTAATGCTACTGACAGCGGACCGCAAAACAAAGGCATACGGACTTTTCCAATTTAGAGGGATTCTCTCATTAAAGTTTGGCCCGTAGTCAGCCAGTCGGAATCGCCCAGGACTTTTCATTACTGGGGGGGGCACAAGAGAGGCAGAGCCATTTTTAGTAGGGTGCAAAACATCTAGCGAGCGCAACCTTTGGTTGGCGCGGAGCGTCCAAGAAGTTTTTGGTTCGCGCACAGCCCACAAATGGCCGGAAAGGAACTCTCCAGGCGTTTTTGACTGCATGTACCAAGCTTCAAACCCTGGGCATTTTTGATCAAAAATTTGTAATCGGTGGGAAAATTTGAAAACTTAATCAGACCTCGGTACTAATCGCTGCCCGACTTTAACGTTCAACAGTTTGTGCTCCTAGTTTGTACTAGTGTGTACCAGTGCACGCTTAAGCGCGAATTTTTTTTTGGGGGGGGGGCGGGGGGGTTCCCCGACACATCTGGGAAAAAAAAAAAAGAAAAAGGGGATTCTCGATGTCCAAGCCTTCAGATGGACACGCGCACCGCTATTTGTTATGTTTATGATGCAGACATTTACAAAATTGCACAGCCTTAAAAAATGTGAAAATTTAATGCTTAAAGGGTCAATTCGCAGAGTTTTTACAAGCGTTTCCGTATTGGTTGTACGCGGAAATATCTAATCCTACCCTAATCTCTAATCATAACAATAAACACAATTGATTGCCATACAATATCGACAGCCATGCAGTCGAATATGCATGGTTAATTACGGAAAAGTATTGTTTTGCGCGCGAAGCGCGCAAAATTTTTGCACATTATCTGACTATTGAGTAAAAAATAATTATATATTACATTCTTTGTTGTATTTTATTCACCGTGGTTTGGTTTGAGCTATAAAAATTCCTTTCGTTGAGTTTGAAAATTTACGAAGTTGACTGGGGCGCGGTCGGACCTCAAGTCGTAAAATATACAATCTGGAGATCTGTCAGATATTCCAAGTGGATATTCGAAAATTCCAACTGCAGGTCCTCTGACCATTTTTGGGGGGGTGTCCACCCCCGCCCCCCACCCCCCCCCCCCCCGCTTGCGACGGGGGGGTCCCGGGGGGTGCCCTGTGTACAACTGATGATTAAACTAACCGTAATAATATACATTTGACGGATAATGATCAATAACCGAAAATGATACAAAAATTGACCGCTAGGCATACTCTGTATATATGTGTTGCGGTTTGCCTGATTCTTTGGGAATTCATGAATCAGTCCCGACTTGTCCTGGCGCCACTGGACACAGGGGGTAATGGCTGGGGTCGTCTGTCGCGCACGATAGCCCCGGTTTTGGCGAAGCCGGGACCCAACCTCATGTGATTAGACGGGATTGGTCAGGCCTTAGCAGTTTTCTAGAGCAGAACTATACCCACCCCCCCCCCCTTTCGGTTCGGTGGAAACCCCCCTCAACTTCCATGATCATCCGATCTATTCTGGGGCCTGGAGACCCAATGTAGATACGTTTTTTCTCAATGTTTGGGCTGTTTCTCTGGCACTCTGTTTTGTAAAGTTCTCTGTTGTGATCTCTATGTCCCCTTCGTGCTCTGTATTGTTTGTTGTCTATTGTTGTTTTAGGTGTATGTGTACCCAATGAATATTAGTGACTGGGGGGGGATACCGATTCACTGTTCGAACAGAATGGTCATGTTTCACCTCCTGACGACGTTTCGCCTCGATTTCTGAAACACACATCTCATATATACTATTTCTTAATGATATCCCAAAAAACATTCATCGAAATAAATTTGGAATTTCATGCATATACCGGATAACTAGTTTCACCATGCTTTCCACGTCGGCATGCGATGAATGTGTATCGCGAAACGAACCGTCTATCCATTCCAAACCTTAGAGCAATCAGGAAGTGACGACAAGAGTCCTCTCCGCCTGCGCAGAATTTGGTGTTGAAAACACGCATTTGAAAATTTGACCTCGGACGAAACCTCCATTTTCGATGGGACCACATGTGTGTACATCACATGTTCGCTTAAAATCCGACATAGTTCCGGAAATCGCATAAATCACAAAAAACGACCGGAAACGTCGAATGACCTCAAAATAGTAAATCCACTTCCGCCGGGATCAGATGTAGTCCACTACATCTTGGACTATTACCAAGTTCTGTTGAAATCCAATAAACTATCGAAATACAGGGAATTCGTCGTGTGGCGAAAGCCACCTTCGAAGCCAATCCGACATTTAGTATGGAATACATGTGTGCCGAGTTTCAGCGGAGCCAAAACTATGATATCTCCAAATTCAGGATATAATTATTCCAACAATGGCTATGTTTAAATGGACAACTG
>JAODTK010001161.1:0-12506 GCA_026419785.1 Sclerodactyla briareus
GTTTGGTTGAGGTCAACCCCTCATGCCCGGCAAGTGATCAACATTCTGACACAAAAACTGAACTTATTTAGCCAATAGGGAGGTGGAGGCCATTATTGGGCGTGCTTCCCTTGGGTTCCGACCTTCACTCCCCCCCCCCCCAAGACAAATTTCCACACGCGCCTCCTTCCTCGCGCCCCTCATACACAATGGAACTTGAAGCCCCAGATTTGAGCAGGTACTGGAAAAAACGAACGCATTACGAAACGGAGTGTCCATGCATGACGTATTTTTCTGGGAAATCATACCACTTGACATTTTCTGCACCCCAACAAGGGTACATACCGGAATTTGCTTAGATTTCACGACGGGGCTTTGAGTGCTACGTATAACAACCTCATGCGCTTTCGGGAAAATCAGCATGGAGCTATGTATTAACTGGAGAGCAACCGTGCAATATATAAAAGCAATTTGTGGAAAATGTCCCCCTCCCCCCCCCCCCACCCCCCCTCAACCCGGACAGCATGCGATCACCTTAGTGCGTTAAAGTTGTGACCAATCTACGGTATGTGCTACCACCCAAGCCTCCGGACATGCTGTACTGAAGTTCCTATACAGAACAGAAGTCATTGTTGAATCCGTGTTGCTAAGCCGCGACCGCCCTCACTTATAGTATGTTTATAGTGACATGTATTCGGGCTAATGGTTCGCATTTCGTCAGAAGATTAGAATATTTCGTTGACAGCCTCCTCTCATTCGAGCTTCACTTCTTAAACTCTAGTTCCACTCCGTGATGGTGTGGTTCTATTTGTCGCCCAGATGGTGTTTCTGCCTGAAACGCAATCGATTCGTATCCCCGAATTAATTAGGGTTGTTTCCGTGCTTCGTAATAGATCGTCCTGACTTTAAACGCCGTTTCCTGAAACAGGGTAGCACTCAATTAAGATTAGCAAACCTTGTCCTATTATATACCCCTTTACATGAAGCAACAAAGGTATTTTCGGGGGTCTATGGTCGAAGAAATTCGCAAATAGAGCCGGACACAAACTGGTACAACGTGAACATGGGCACAGCGCGTGACATGTATTTGGAATATTTGTTGCTAATGTCAAAACAATAGACTAGTTGGTTTAGTTTTCAACTCATCTATCCGAACTATGCCAGTGAATAACCTCCAAGGATCCGCCACGTATGAAGAATTCTCGTGAAGGTTTGATTGCTTTTCCGAACGGTTAATGTTGGAATGTCCCTTGAATTGCGACCTAATTTTGCCAAATGGTTCCAGCATTCGTCCCTAACCCAGGCCCGGCCATCCCACGCTAACGGCCTATATGCTGAGCTGACGTTGATGTGAAATAGGCAGTACGCGCGGGTTTGCATTTTTACCGATGCAACGGCTCCATGAAAAAAAGGTAGGAAAATTAGGTCGGAATTTTCGAAAATAGGGAAAGTAGGATTTCGATCGGAAAAAGTAGAGCAAAGTAGACCTTCAATGATTCTCAGAAGTAGTTTCTCTGTCGTTCTCCCGAGCGGATTCAACACGGAGTCAAGTACCTTGTACTCACCCCAGAAAACATACCAGCCATATCTTTTTTTGAAAACAAAAAAAAAAATAGAACACCAACACTCAAACCGCACACTGTACAATACGATTGTTTAAATGTTCAAATCAGAGCCCGAAGGCAGTTTCCAACAATGGCCTATTGTGCCCCTGTACAACTTTTGACATTGATCTTCATATGCCAACGGATTCAATAGTCATCTATAACATTGTTTACTCAGTTTGGTCAACGCCATCAAAGAATGGCCAATGAGAGAAAAAAGGCATTTCACCAGTGGCCTATTGTTTCCCTTCAATGACCTATGACCTTGAACCTTCACATGGCCAAAATATCCAAGGTTGATGAACATTGGGTCCAAGTTTGGTAAACATCCATCAAAGAACTGACTGTTTTCCTTGCATTTCTCAGATGTTACTGTTTTAATTCTAATGACTTATATGATGTTCATCCAAATCTGCCAACCAGCTGGAAAGAACATTATGACACAGTTTCAAGAAATCTAATGTACATTGTAGGAATCCTTTGGAAAATTACACCAAATAGCATATTGTCCTCATTGACCTTTGACCCTGCCCTTCACAAAATCGAACATGTCCCATGGGTCAATTTAACATTGTGTCCAAGTTTTGGTTAACATCCATCACAGAATGAACTAGCCTCTGTGGGGCCAAAAAGGCAATTGTTGACACACTGATAGAGTAGATAGGTTACATCAGCACTGGGACGTGCATTAAAATTTGTAGAAGTCCATTTCTATTTAACATGTGATAACTACATGATGGGCCTCTCGGGCCCACATCGGGCCTTGACCAGAAGTTCGCAAACACCCCTGATGGACCACTACCAGGGAGCAATTACATGTAACTTTAAATGAAGAAAATCATTGGACCTTGCATTTGATCATTTCAAGTACCCATGTGTGAAATAACATGGATTTTCATAAATGGGCCATTATGCCCCCAGGACCCTTGAAAGAAATTCTACACCGGCGTAAACGACTGTTATGACGTAATGTCAGCACTGTGCATTAAAACTTGTAGGAGGAGGTGCATTTTGCGTAATTCCACATATGGGCCCGAGGGCCCCACTGGACACGGGTCCTAAATCCCATTTGTATGATATAGTTCGAAAACTGATTGACGGACGGACGGCCTGACAACTACAGACAGCAGACAGACAGACAGACGGACAGACGTACCAGAGCCACAGACAGACAGACAGATAGATAGATCGATGGATAGATAGATGAGTAGATAGATAGAGTAGAGTAGATAGATATAGTGACATCCAGATTCCATAGCTCAACCACCCAGCTGGTTCTACAAAAATAAAACATACATCACCTATTTATTTCCGTTCTTTCTGTTATTATCACTCAATCATTGGCGTAAACAGGTGGGAGACGGGGGTACATGTCCCCCCCCACTTTGAAAGTGGGGGGAAATTTTAAAGTTTTTTGATTTTTCCCCCCCCCACTTTCGGACCGTGATAAAAAATAATAGCCCATGCCGATTTGTATCACTCTAAACTGATTCAATTTTTGTCTCCAAACACTATCGCGTTGGAACTTGTCTTGAATCCACTAATTCCTGGTGGTCGGACCCCATGTGAAGATCTTGACCCGAATAGTCCGAAAGTGGAAGGATTCTCATGTTCCATACCGAGTTTCTCGAATTTAAAGCGAATGCCAAAGTGCCTAATTTAATCAAGTGTTTCGCACGCATGGCGTTTTTTTCTTCGAGGCTCGTTGGCTCAAATATGCGATTGTAATGCTTCGATCATTTTGTTCACTCAATAAGTTCAGAGCCTTGGGGGCAGACATTCCCCCCCCCCCATTTTTTCTGAGATGGAAAATTCGGGTGAAAAATTCAATGGAAAATTTTGGGAAGAAAATTGGGGAAATAGTGAAAAATTCGTTAATTTTTCGCAGACTTTTCGATAAAATGCTCGGAAAACATGCAATTTTTTTTTTGGCGCTTCGCGCGCGCCGGTAGTCTCCAATTATTGACTTGTAAAATTCAGGTCCAATTTTCTGCCCAAATTGACGTGGTCCCGTACGCCTATGGCTTTCCCTTCGATCCCACAGAGACCGTTCAGTAACCCCTGGATCCCACGCAACAAGCCGAGTAGAAAGGTAATAACACCGCCATGTGTGATACTCGTTAAATCATCTAAGTATGCCACCATACAACTTTTTTGTCGGTCCTTTTACACACAAATCACCCATGTAGATGGGTGCTATGAGCTGGCAATGTCCGTTTCCGTCGATCTGGTTGGTATGAAAATCTAACTTTTCTTTAGTACGCTCCGCGCCATACCGGTGGTGGCGCCCGCTTAGATGGTCATTTGCGTTCGATATGTCCCCCCTCTTTTCGGAACGCTCCGACTGCCCCTGACATCAGAGAGATGTGCATTGTCACTATGAGGGACAGATAACTTGAGAACTCATACGCACTGCAATAGCATGGTTAAGTTGTTTAACATGCATGAATATTTCCAGTATTTCCTCTCCCCAGCCTTCAATTATTCAAAAGGAGATTGAACAATACTGCATTACTGGAAGTAGCAATATATTTACACCACTTCAAAGCCGCTTGAAACTTTACTGACGAGACTACCACACGGATCTGATAAAGTTGCTAATACCAGTGCTCAGGAAGAGATCTGTAGGTAACCTATCAGTGTTAATTTGGAAAACAACTAGGTAGTAATGTCATACACTGTTCATTTGTCCATCCTTTAGCGTGAGCTTGTAGTCTGTCCTGGTGGTCAGTCCTGAAACCTGCAAGTGTCCTACTATTTTGAGATTACAATTTGGGTGTTTATTGCTGGGAAATTTCGTGATGAAACATTACTCATGGATCTTTATCAAGCACACTTAGAAAAAAAGTAGGATAAAGTAGGAAAATGTAGGATTTTCAGGAAAATATAGGAGAATAGGAGGCAAGGTCAAAAAGTAGCAGAGTTTGAAAAAGTAGAGCCTGTTTGCATGCCTGCATTCTTCATACGCGCTACCTGAAATGTCACCGAAAGAGTAACACAGGCCGTAGTTGAATAACAATTTGATGCACGAAAATGTAATCCGCGAGTCATTCCGTGTCCAGTGAAAATTCCGCCTCAATTTGTTCCCGGTAAGTAAAAAACATGGAGCTATTATAGTAATCTGGAGAGGACATTAGAGCGCGTATTGTGTGCCTGTTCCAAAGTTCCGTCAGAGAACACAAGCTCAAACTGAGGATCGCCCTATTGTGTGTACATCGTGAAACATTCGGTTGGTTTACTTCCTATCGCAAAGTTCTTCTACCATAGACCCCCTCAAAATCACCTTTTCTGCTTCATCGTCAATGATGGTATATCATATTGCTCAGATTCTGAAACATCTTCAGTGAGGGGTACCCTGTTTCAGAAACGCGGAAAGTCAAGACCCTTTATTACGAAGCACAGAAACAACATATTTCGGGAATACAATCGATTGCCTCTTACAGAAACACCATCCAGACGTAAAATATAACATCAACGGATTGACCTAGGAGCCTATTAAAGTGGAGCCCGATCTAGAGAAGCCTGTTCCAAACTGAACATATTCTAATCTTCTTACGAAATGCGACTCATGTCGCCGCAACCCCATTCACTATAACACCACTGTCAAGTGAGTGCGCTGTTTGCCATGCACCAAGCTCCACACTGACTTCTGTCTTGTGGAGCTCGTACAGCATGTCCGGGCTTGGTATATTAGCGCATACGTAAAATGGTCAAACACTTTTGGTGACCCAAATGAAGCTGATCGCGTGTCAGTCCAGGTGCGGGGGACATTTTAGAAATTGCTTGCAATACTCGCACCATCGTGCTTCTCCAGTTAATATATGCTCAGCCCCACATCAAAAAAAATTTTCGCAATTCATGGACATCAACATTAACAGTTTTCAGTAAGCAATAAACCTTGCGCACGAGCGTGATAACGTGGCGAGATTATTTTCACTGAGCAAGGTGTCGGATCGACAGACTTCAATTAACCTACTACTACTACTACTATATAACACTACTACTACTACTACTACTACTACTACTACTACTACTACTAACTACTACTACTACTACTACTACTACCCTATGGCCCTCAACCCTTGTATAGACAGCGGCGTCCATGACAACGGCATGCACTAATGTATATGGAAATCTGAGCGCTCTTTTAATGCAGATGGCGACTGGTTTCCACGTGGAGAAATCCCCGTCGCAGAAGTCCCCGCCGTGAAATCTAAAGCTCTTTAATACACGTAGCACGACATATGCTATTTACCTACCCACCGTTTTGTTCCTGCTCCAATCCTTCGTGCCTGATTGTCTGTATATGACCCGACGGAATCGAACCCCGATCTCGAGGTGGTGAGCAGACACTAGAAACGGTAACACGCCAGTCGATCGACGTTTAAATGGCCGTGTGCTGTGTCGAATGAGATGTAAACTTATTTTTCAGAATTACCACTGTCCCTATCACCGTATAGATCCTCATTACTTTCCATTTCTTACTATTGTTTACAACAGTTGCTCTCACTTGGACCCCTGCTATCGTGGAGAGTAAGGACTTACATGCGCTAGCTTCCAGGAGGTACCAAAATTCAAGGGCTACAGTTCTGTCCTCGCGTGGTACGGCTGCAGCTGTGGGTGTGGATGGTACGTTGCGCGACTGTTGATACACGTGAGTGTCCGATTCACAAAGACCATCACGGAAGTAATTATATCATGTCAACAAACAAATAACAAAAAAAATGCAAGGGCTATAAGTTTCTGTCTGTAAAAGAGACCAAATAGCCCACCATCTGTTGGGCACAGGGTAGGGCAGTGTGCACGTATCGGGGCATAGGCCTATTGGAGACCCGTATAGAAGACTGTTAGTATAACCCATTCATCGACACAATCGGAATTCAACCTAGTGAATCCCTATTATTAGTTTGAGTTTAGTTTTGACCAGACGTTTATAACGTTATACAATCGCCTCACTCACGGGCGTCAAACTCCATCGAATGGTTCCATCATGCTTAGGTAAGGATCTCAATTACTTGTGCTTTTGGAGACTGAAGGATACATTCTATATAAACCTATTACAAATACTGATGTGCGTCTCTTCGGAAGCAAATTGGGACCATTTACCATATCTTTGTATATTAATTATCGGTAGTTTCAATGACTCAAATTTGATTTTGTATGCGATGATATTGGTATTTTGCTCCCCCAGAGATGCCGGAATCGTTTTCACACAATGGTTCTTCAATTGAGGCGTTGAAACTTAGAATAGGCTTTTCCTATTAATGTTTTTAAGAAAACAAAAATGATCTTATTTGGCACTCATGAAAGTTTAAATCATTTTGTGCTTCGAAATCGCTGTTGCTATTCTCTGTCCTTCTAAACTCCGGAAATATCTTGGGTTAAGAATCGACAATGTCAAGCTTAGGACACGCCTGGAACGTCATTACTAAGGCGAATTCAAGGTTGCAATTTCTTATCGCCCGGTCTACTTTCTCGAAAACCTTCCTTGTAGGAATTGCTGCACGGCCCTCATTCATTTCTTTTAGATCATCTTTCTCCTTCGTGGTAGACGGCAGGTCTTAGTAAAACTCTTCAAAAGAAGTTTACATAATAGAGTGTGGCGCTACATGCTCTTGCGGAGCCTTAGATATCATATTGGTCGGAAGAAAATTTCCCGTCTCCATCTGCTTGCCTTCAATTTTGTTAAAACTTCAATATTCATATGGGAAACCCACGGTCTAGTCTTTGATTTGTTATATTTTCCGAATGGAGGGTTGCATTAGCTCTGCTTCTATTTACAACTGTTATCACAAAGTGAATCGGAATTCTCCTCCCCATCCGACTATCAAATCTTGAAGGCTGGGTCCATCCTTCAAATAGGAGTTGAAAAGTATCTCATGTAGTTGTATGTCTTGGGATTTTTTCAGTGCAGGGATGCATTGTTTGTTATGATATGGACCCTATTGAAATGTCCTGACTTATGGTCGGCCTAATGGATTTTGGGGGTTCCAGTTGCTCCATACACTCTTAGTAAGTGTTGAGTGCTATCGTTTGTGATTTGTCTTTTTGCTCTTGTGTACGAGTAAACGAAACAAAAACAAACAAGGATTGTTGTTTTGCGGAATATTTGAATGCCTTCCGTAATTTCTTATTCTATTCTCCCCACCACACTGTAGTAAGGGATTTTACGGCCCCGATTTGTTCACAAGTGCCACCTGCCTGCCTTCTCATGCGGATCGGTTTTCAGTGGGGCCTTGGGACATCCGAAGTTCCCGGCGGATACCAGGGTTCAATTGCCAATTCCTTTGACTATTTCGATTGCAATCCAGTAATGCCTCGCCTCAATGTTCCATGATTGAATAAGCTGTAAAGGGTTTGCAGAGTTCCTTAGCGACATGGAAATGTCTTCAAATAATACGAAAGAGCACTGAGGGGCACAGAATCCAAAAACCGAAGCGGCAGGGCGTAGAATATGGGGGGTGGGGGTTTAGGAGGGGGGGTGACATCCCTGAGATATGAAAATCGGTCCCGTAGCGGCAGAAAGTCGGTCCTCTGAGCGGCTAAGCCGATTTTTAAGGACCCTCGAAGATGGATGTTCCGTGAAACGAATGCCATAATGAAAACAAATGGACTGTTTACGGAGCCAACTACGGCAACGATTGGCCACCTACCCCCCCCCCCCCACTGTTGCCAATTGAAAATTACAATAGTAAATCGAAAGTTCAGTCTCAGTACTGAACATCTTGTCGGTCAAAGTTCAACACCCCCTTGAACTGTGTATTTACGTACGCCCCTGCGAAGCGTCATTGATGCTGCATCACCGTGAATGCCTTCCCATGTATATCCATTCGAGAAGCATCACGTACATACATAGCCCTACTAATTATGAAGCTTTGCTTACATAGTCCACCTTCTAAATCTAAAAAATCAAAATCTTGCAAACCTTTATTTTTTTTTTGTTTTTTTTCGCAATTATGACCTCCCGCGCGATACCGCATCATTCTATGGAATCCTATAATAGTACATATCTTCCAGAGTGGCGGACTGTTGGATGCGGCAGATGTGTAAGCTGCATTTTCAATGAGATAATCGACCTTCTTCGCAATGGGAGTAACTGTGAGAGGCCATCAGTATCTCGCGTGTATAGATGGAAGTTGTTTTTTGCCTTGTAGGTATCTACGATCTGTTTCCAGTTCCGTTAATTCGATACTTTCTCACTGAACTCGTGGACTATATGCTCAGCAGGTGAATCAGGCTGTGATGGCGTCGCCTGCACTCTCGTACTGCACATCACTCCATAAAAATACTGACCCATTCCCGCGATCGACTGGTGGGTCTGTCTCCCTGCTTTTATCTACATATTACTAATCTGTTCCGGTACAGAAAGGTACATCAATTATCTCGTCCTTGCAATAATCATCTTATTTCACTGCTATAGGCACGTTGTGTTCCAAGTCACCAGGACTTGACTGTTTCCCTGTTCGCAATTGTGTACCCGTGCACAACCGCACCTCGACAATCGGTTTCATTAGAAAATAATACGTTGATGTAACATCCTGCCTACTACTGATCGCATAGAACAATAGAATTCGTCTGTCCGGTGTATGTGAAATCACTATTTAACCAAAACGAACGTTTGTTCCATGAGAAAACACTGTAATTCATGCGAAAATGCACCGCCTATGCTATTGGGTTGCTCGGCTCCTTTAAAGAAGATATTTCCCATAAATTCATTCTCTATGATAGCATCCGTATACGCATTGGACATATGCTTATTTTGCCTATTCGGTGTTGTTTAGTGTTGTATTTTTGTTTTTTTTTGCCTCTGGTGGAACCAATATCTATCTTTGCAACTGATTAGGACATATTCCGACGTCTGGCCCCGCTCAATTGACCTAAATTGGTGATTTTCACATACGCACCATTGAACCTTAGCCTTATTACCCAATTCTTCTATAAAAATCGCTCTGTGCCCCTGACTCAGAAGCGATGCCTCGATCCTCTTTTAAACGGCTCCGTCGGACAGTCCTACTCCGAAAGAACATTAGTTAAGACATCACCACCCACAAGCAGTTTTGGTTCCCCTCCAAAATATTATAAGGCCAGGGTCTGAACTAGTACGAGTCACACAAAAGCAAGTCAGCACTATATTGCTATGAAAGGAAGCTGGAAATACCTATTTATACTTAATTTCTTTTTTGTTTAATTGTCATGTTTCTCGCTGGAATATGGCTCACACTTCTTTCGTGTTTGTGTGTTCGTTGAAAATTTGTCATAAGCTGGCGAGTGTCCATATAATTTGTCATAGGCTCTAGTGAGTGTCCCCATATCATTTGTTTAGTAGAACGTCCAATGTACTTCGTTTATAGTTGAGTATAAGCTGTTGATGATTCTATATTCCAAATTATCGTCTGGATCGAGTTTAAAAATAAATATCATTCAGATTTAAGTGGCGTATATGTTTTTTTTTAAGATTTTGAATACACAAGAAACTCCGGTTTTGGATTTCAAAATATTACTGAAATGAAATCCCCCAATGAACGCATATTCGACATGCGAGAGTCAGAGCTCAAGACTGAAGTCAGATTCGCATTCCTTGGACGGGAAGTCCAAAGTGCACTATGCAGTCCGCTCGGCGGTGTGTGTGTGTGTATGTGTTGTTTGTGTGCTCGTTGATTCGTGAAACGTCATGTTTACACGCGCAGATTCTGTTCTCGCGATTCGGCACGCGGGGTTTTTATTGCGTCTCCCTGGAAATACGCACAACACGCACTGCTAATTTTGTGTGTGTGTAACGCAATGCGATCTACTTCCGAGCGGAAGCAACACATTAGTACCCCTACTGCCCAGGCTATTTTTTTGTTTTGAAGATACAAAGATAATAGATCTAGAGATACAAGATATCTCTAATCGTTTTGGTAATTCTTAATTTGCAAGGTGTAGAATAGAAATAAACACAGCAGTCGAGGACTCTTTCTGGTTCATAAAAACCCGGTCTCGACCTCTGAATTTAGATCAATAATGAACTTCGGAATGCGCCACGTCCGTTTATTTTAGCTAAATTCCCAGGGTCTCGACTGTTCATTCGCAGTAAAAAAGGCTCCCCGTTGCAGTTTTTAATTTCAATTATTAGCCTACTACTATTTCAGTTTACTGTTACAACCAGTACAATTAAAATGAATTCTTTTTCTTTCTCCGCAACGAATCCAGCTATAATTGGTAACTCTGCAATCTAAGTTTATACGTGGCTGCTGGATGTCAATGTTCTAAAATGCAGTTGAGCCGACAGCAAAGAATCTGGGTACTTAAGGCTTCCAATTGAAGTTCTCTTTGGGTCTTGTTTTTGGTTTTGGTGGGGGGGGGGGGGGGGGGGTGCTTTTTCCCTGTTTTGGGCCGTTTGCCACTGTATTAATTTTCTATAGTGCCCTTACACCCAGCTAGAAGAATATGTTGCTGTTGATTTGTCCCTACCGTCAGTGTTGGTAATCACTTTATGTAGTATTTCATAGGGGAAATACACTGACAGAAATTCACAGGATGGACATCTACAAGATTAGGACTCCAGGGGTTTCCCCCCCTTTTTGGTTGCCTCTAATGACCTTCGCCGGGATGCAACTATGAGGCCTGTGACTTCAAGATATATTTACTTTATTGCAAACCCAAACCCCCGCACATGCATGATAATAGGAAATGCTTCTAATACACGAATAAAATGGCTTCACAATGAATACAACACAAGAAATAAACTACTACACAATCTAACCTTCTCCACACTCCCACCCAAGGATCACATTACATATTCATACCCCACCGATGGTAGAAGTATATTGGCGATAACCAGGCCTGTTATCCGTATAACAACAAGACAACCCAGATATGTATATTGGTTCTCTCAGTTGTCTAAGATAACAGTAACAATTCAATGGAATTCAACTGTCAATCCTGTGCTCTTTTGTCATGCAAACGCGGAGGTCTTGTTATTGTCCGAGCATGCGGCGGCGTATTTAGGGGAGGGCCATTAGCCACCTCTCCCTCACCCGATTCCAAAAATGGGCAAACATGTTGACAATGTCCGCCGTCAATGCGATGTACAAAAAACTGGCCAAATGTCCTTAGGCACTAGCGGAAAAATAGCTTAACATGTTTCCTTTTCATGGGCGCAAACAGGTGGGGGACGGGGGGGGGGGGGACCTGTCCCCCACTTTCAAAAGTTGGGGGGGATATCATATCGTTTTGTCGCACCACTTTTCCGGACCGTAATGAAAAATAATGGGCACATGCCCGATTTTGTATCACTCTAACTGATTCAATTTTTTGTCCTAACCAAACAATAATCGCGTGGAAAATTGTCTTAAAGTCCACTAAGTCCAGGCGCGGACCCGGGTGAAGAACTGGATCCGACTAAGGCGAAGTGGAAGGATGACCCATTTCCGCTTTTACTTTTAATCGATGCCAAAAGTTGTGCATAATTTTGGCAAGTGTTTCGCGCGCAAATGCGTTTTTTTTTTTTCTTTCAGGTGTTGTAGGCTAATATGCGATGTAATGCTTAAAATCATTTTCGTTCACGCGAAAAAATAAATCGCGGTCGGGCAAAATTCGTGTAAACTTTTGGGAGCAAGATCAAAGTGAAAAAATCCTGAAATTTTGCCTGTTATTTTTCGATAAACTGCCCATGTATTTTTTTTTTTTTCGCGCTCTTCGCGCGCAGCCGTTAGTTTGTCGATGACTGGCTTGTAAAATTCGGGTACAAATTTTCTGCTCTCACATTGGAGTGTTTCCCGTTAGCATGCGCGGTCTACGGGGGGGGGGGGGGGGGGGGGGGGCTTAAACTAGAGGGGGGGGGGGCTTCAGCCCCCAAAATCCCCCAGCGCCCCCCAAAAATTTCCTCGATGTGATCTAAAGTAAAATAAGTATAACCAACCACAGACCCAAAATTGAACC
>JAODTK010001162.1:0-12332 GCA_026419785.1 Sclerodactyla briareus
TCATTTCTTTTGCCTGTTCGTGTTCATATGTCGTTTACTTTTATACATCGTATCCTAATATAGGGTTCGCCTTAATAAATTTAATTTCCCCAAACCATTGAATTGTAAGTCTTAGAGGTATTTTGATCATTTCCATTTCGTTTATATTTAATGGGTTTGTAACGCATTCTTCTTACTATTTAGTCGTTTCGTTTTATATACTGTTTCATTTTCGTTCAAGTGATTTTTCCTTTTATGAATTGGTTAAGCGCCTAGGACCTCTTGGTCTTGGACATCTGTTTTGAAAGTCGAGAACGGAGCTGGGCTCTGAAAGAAGTATAGGCAGGCTACATACACCCAGTGTATTAGCAAGGGTGGCATCGCAGGGTGGAGGGGGGCAGAGGGCATCCCCCCCCCCCTCCGTCGAGGAAGCCTGAGGGGGTACGGTAAAATTTACACACCCCGCAAGCCTACCTTGCCCCGACAGTTTATAACTATTCCAACCTTCTTCATAGTGAAACGACTATATGCAGCTGAAATTGTTCATTGGTTCATTTCATCTTATTGCCGAGTACTCGCTTAAGTGTGAGTCGAGTCTCCATCATCCTTTTTCCTACAAACCTAGGCAATCATGGCATATAGATAGGCTATACAATTCTTTCGACATGACCTGGGAAGAGATAATGCTAT
Source organism: Sclerodactyla briareus (assembly GCA_026419785.1). NCBI lineage: Eukaryota > Metazoa > Echinodermata > Holothuroidea > Dendrochirotida > Sclerodactylidae > Sclerodactyla > Sclerodactyla briareus. The sequence continues at coordinate 670 of JAODTK010001162.1, forward strand.
ACAATTTCGTTGGGGAGGGGAAAATTCCGGCAGTCTACATGTGTGCTGACAGCTTGGAGAACCGACTTCTACTAGGAGTAGGCGTTTATGGCCAATCGCCAAAACAAATCGCGCCCTTGCTTTTAGGCCAGTGACTTTTTCCAAAAGGCTGTTGTGACCTCTCTGTATGCGACCCTCTTGATTAGCAATGATAGCCAACCCAAAAACCGTACTGGTCGATTGCGTAGCAGTAGCCAATGAATTGGGGTCGGGAGACGGTAGTGTGGTTAACACTCAGGCTTGCGGGGTTCGGATTACCCAGGAATTAGGCCATGAGGCAGGAGAGGGCTCCAATTTGTCCATGAGGAGGCGAGAGGTAGAGTGGTCACGCCGCGATGTGTACTTCGCCATTTCTCACCTGTCCCGGTTTCTCAATATTTTCATCCTCTATTTAATTGTTCGCTATTTCGGTTAAACATGTGCTCATGACAGTTGATGAGAAGTTGGGGAGGGAGGAGGGGGGGGGGGGGGGGTGGTGGGGTTAGTTCCTTGAATATCGCTCTGACACGGTATCGCTGTGATGTCCGTCGAAGTGGTCATGCACTCTCCCCTCCCCAGCAGGAACATTATGATCTATTCAGAATATGTTTCCGTCCAAGGTTCTTTTCGGTTTGCTCCCTGGAAGGGGGCTCTCAGGAAAGGGGGCCACAGGCACCGCCCCTGAACTTAAGTGAATGAAAATTGAACATTGCGAACATGGACATGACTAACAGGACATCGAACTTCGGAATTAAAACTTGACTGGCTGTTTTTCACAAAAACATTTGCTTGTCGGCTTAAATTTAATTCGTTTAATGTGAGCCAGGAGCGTCTTGCCCTATTTTTATTCGATCATTTGCTCAGTATAGACGTACTGCATGGTGTGTTGGGTGGGCAACACTGATAAAGCGCACAAGAAGAGTATCGACGTTATAATTAGGACAGCGGGAGAATTATTAGAGAGAGTTTGCCCACGGTAGACACAGTGTATTCATTCTCGAGTTCGGAAAAAAATGAGTGTGTTTGTGGAAGGAGAGGCTCACCCGCTTTCAAGCCATCTTTGTGAACGGCTAAGCCAACGCAGCGGGAGGCTTAGCACCTGTAGTTCCAATACTAATCGTCACCGCTCATCGTCCTGGCACGGCAATACCTGACATAATACGATTTTACAAGGTAGCTGGTATGTGTGCAACCCATTTTATCGTCTTATCCAGGTTTTGCCATTTTTATGTGCTTCGTTTTATTGTTAGATTGTTCTTATGCTTACTCTGATATGCAATTGTGTTGTTTAAATTTTTATGTTATAACCTTTCACTGTAGTAGACATTTAATTTCGGCAGCAGGATTTATTAAAGTCTATTATCTATCTTCCGATCTATTATCTATCTATCTAATCAGTCAGTCCTGCATTGTACAACAAATCAATGACCTCCTTACTCTCAGGACAATTCAGCTTCCCCTCTGCCACATAGCAAGGGGACAGTGTTCTGGAACCAACTATGGTTGGACCATTGAAAGTAAAATGAGGATCATTGGGAATGACGGGATCCAGGGTCGTAGCGAGCGAGCAATTAATTCGTCGCGTGGCCAAATTTTCGGGGAAAAATTTTAGATAAAAAAATTAAAAAAATTAAAAAGAGAGAGGAAAAGAGGAGAGGAGAAGAAGAAAAAAGAGGGGGAAGGGGAAGGGAGGAAAGAACTGGAGTAAGGAAGTGAAGGGGGAAGACAGGGAATGGTAAGTGGAATAGAAAGAAAACAAGACACAAACCTGTTTGTCGTGATTCTGGCCATAGCTGACATGCTATGGCTAAAAGTCCAAACCAGAAAACTGTATTACCCCCTATTAGATATTTTCGTGGTTTACTTAAATTTCTATATAGTCGCACACTTGAATTCCAAAATATTATCCTTCACTTCAGTGCCCTTTGGTTCCTTCTACTATTTTTGTGGAGACAGAACATATTACCTCCCCATTCACCACCTGAGTGTTCAATCTGGACAAAGTTTGGAAATCACAAAAAGGTAAAACAGATTTGACTCGGTGATTCGAAATGACCCTGAGTTTTCAGGGACAAATGAAGTCCCCATCCGGCAGTGTCGTTCACATAGGACAAACTTTAAATTACGGGTCATTCGGGTCATTACGGGTCATTATGTTCATTGACCCAGATGCTAAAAGTTCTGTTCTCTTGTCTTAATGTAATGTTGCCTTTTTTCTTTAACGAAACAGGTTTTGAGAATCTAAAATAAATTCACTGAGGCCTTTAGAAGGGTTTTCATCTACTGTTGTAAGCCAACTCAGGTCAAACTCAATGGTTTGCAATTTATAGGAACCTGTCGTGATAGGGGGGGGGGGGCGGTGGTATCGTAGTGTACTGTTCCCGAGTGCTGGGTCGATTTTGTGTTCTGGTCGGGTCATCCGCGGTGAGGGTGTCTGACACGTACAGCTATGTTGGAAAGGCACACAGATGGATCAAACAGGAGTTCTGCCTGCACATACCTCCCGGTATGCATGCTTTATCTTCCCAGTGATGAAACCTGTCAGAGGGCACTCACCCCATCCTCTGCAAGTATACACAACTGATAGTACTCTTGTAAATTAACTTTAGATTTGCCTACTCTTGTTGAGAAGGCCCATAAAAAATCTCCAAATGAAGGCCACTGGGAGTTAGTGTATGAATGGCTACACTGAGAGCCTTAATACACAAGTAAACGTTGCAAGTTCATAGGTGTTTCCTTGAAATGGACCAGTGATACAAAAACCCACTGTTGACTATAGGACAGCATGCGTTGAAGGATATTATGCTCATTACTGCGTGCCACAAGACAATAAGTCTGTCCAGGAAATTGGGTGTATAATGAAATGGAATGGTGGACAATGGGAGTCATACAGGTGTATTACAGTAATATCTCACCACTAGAACGTGGGTGGCATCTGGAGGTGCAGGATTTCTCAAACTGGGTATCACACTCCCTGACCTGCCTAAGGGATATATATCGAGACACTGGGCACAATTATGTCAATTTTTTTTTGATCCGACAAAAGCATCATTAAATTTGCTGAGTGGCAGTGGGCCACACAAAAATTATTCATAAGTTCAAAAGGACATGTAGGCTCCCATGCATAGCGAACTACATGCAGTTCGCCTAGTCGAACAAAACTTTCCATTACACCATCCCCTAAAATGTTTTGTTGCCCAAGATGTGAAATGTCAAACGGCAAAATTTAACAAAAAATTCCAGTGTGTTAGGCTGTGCTTGACCTTTCACACTATGTGCGTTCCTTGAGATAGCTCGTGATGGGAGTGTTGTATCACAGTAGTCCAATTCACTTTATGGTTTGACTCAACAAGCACGAATCTGTCATTCACAAGGGTTCGAACAAGATCGAAAGGTCAAACGAGGTCAAAAGATCAAATGAGGTCGAAATAGGTCACCCGTGTAGTGCGCCCAGACGAACAAACTCCTTAACGACATCCCTCTAAAAATGTTCTGTTGCCAAGATTAATAAGGGATATTCCATGGGACCTGAATGGACAGGGACTTAAAACCCAAAACAAAAGAGTCATTTGACCCATACGTGCAACCCACATACCCAATTTGAACATAATACATGCGTGCGTTCCTTAGATATCGTGCTGACAAGCTTCGGAAGCTTTGCCCTCTCGTGACTTGAATGACCTTGCAAACGCTGCACCAAAAAAAAAATAGGGTCATCCTCTCTATAGGTCCAACCAAATACTTATTTTAATTTCATACATGCTTGCGTTCTTAGATATAGTGATGACAGGGGTGTCACACACACCACATTGCGTGAATGCCACAGGTTCATTTTGCCTTCGGGCAAGGAATAAAAAACGGAAGCGGACTTTACTATCGCTATTTCGGCTTGTGGCTCTTCATCTATTGCACATTCAGCGTCGGCAAAATAATGGCACGTAGGCAAAAATTAGAGAATGTTGCGGCCGGCGCAGTCGGTGTAATTGGACGAGTGACCGGTCTGTCGGCAAGTTTTGGGCCAAAAGGGGGAAATAAAGGCGTTCGCGTTTGACATTTTATTTTTCACGAGTTTGGACAGTTCTTGACAGTTTTTGTTCCTGGTCCTACTATTCCAGGATAATATTTTTTCAAGCCATTCCCTGAAAATAATAAGAAAGAATTCCCAGTACTAACAATAAACAGTCGTTTTAGGCGGGAATGATGCGTTAGCGGCATAGCTACAGTGACAGTGCGAGAAATAGAGGACAACCCCCCCCCCCCCCCACCCCAGTTTTTTCGAGATCGAAATTCGAGCAGGAAACTGCGACGTTGGGCACAGGAATATGTTAAAAATCGGTAGAAGATATCCAATGCAAAGTAGAAAGATATCTGGATTGTACTAACTGCTGAAAATTTGAAAATTTGATGAGTTAGCCCCATTGAACGTTCAAATGTTTGTGCAGTGGTATTGATGGTCAGCATCTACTCACGAGCTGCAGTAAAAACAGGCATTGTTTAGATTCGGGTAATTTTTTTCGCATCCGAATGACAAGGTCCCGCGTAAAGTACTGGTGAAAAAACAGGATCGAGTAATTAACTGAACGCCACTTCATGAAAATAGTGCACAGATGCAACTGAGGAAGATTTCAATATCATTCCAAAATTTTTCAATGGGGAACCCTCCCCCATCTCGGGAAGGGGGGCGAAAGATTATCGGCATATGAGGAAGTCAACCACATTCCCCTCCACCTCCAGGAATAGTAAAGCCCCGACACATGTTAAACAGAGTTCGCAAAGGTCAATAATAATTACATACAAGAGTGAAGATAAGGGGCACCCCTGGCCGACTCCACGAGATATGTTAACAGGATAGATAGATTACCATTAACAAGAATCCACAGTACATAGTCTTATGCAGTATTGCAATTCACGGATGAGATTGTAAACAAAATTGAATACGCAGCCCGTTAACAAACAAAAAACAGTAACATAAATCAAAAGAATTTACGTGGTCGAGAGCGATAAAGCACAGGCATACCTTCACTAACGGTAAATCAATAATAATCTCTAATAAGCGTCATAGTACTGTGAATAACTACCAGTTACCACGCAAGTCTGGAATCACCACTAATCGTCGGAAGTCAGTCGATAGTCTCTTTGTAGAAATTTTAGGAAAGCAGCTTTTAAGCAGTGTGAGTAAAAGCTAATGGGGAGCCAATTGGAAGGGTCATCGATCTCGCCATTTTTTTTAGGAGCAGGCTATAATACCAGGCGTGAGACATAGCTGAAGTACGTACGCTTCAAAAAACCGTGTAAAAATGACAACTAAATATTCGGCAAGGAATATCAAAAACGTGAATAAAACTAAACAAAGGGAAGACCGTCTAAACCCGAATTATTTTGGCAGCGGCCGAAATAGCCATACGGACTTCTTGCAAAGTGATGGGATTGTCCAAGTCGTTCTGTTACTTTCACTGATCTCCTTACTTAACGAGTCAGTAAAAGTACCCGCTGTTAATACAAGAAAACATTATCAGTATATAAATGGGCTAACGAAAGGTCATTGGAAAAACATTCTAATTTGAACGTATTATCTCATGCCATTGAAGTAGTGATGGAAGTATTAACCTTTTGTTTCGCGCATGAACTTTCTGGCGCAAAAGAAGGAGGAAGGTTTTCCTCTCTTCAGCTGGCACTCAACCAAAGCGATGTAACCTCCAATTCAGCTCTTAACAATTAGCTGATCATATCATCAGAACAGAAACCAGACAACGGGACAGAATTCTGCTCCGGTAGCCTAACCTCTCTTTTCTCCCAGCAATAAGGACCCCTGTGTCTGAGGCTAACTCTCTCATTTTTATGGTTAAACAAACGTTAAAAAAAATCCCACCAATAAATAAGGACGGAAACCAAATTTCAAAGTAGCCACAACTTGTAATAATAGCAAGGTTCGTAACAAAAAGGTGTCACTTGCACAAGATGTATCAGACTTCCAGCCCCCTGTCCCCGAGTGGAACTGGGCGGACAAGATGAACACTATCTAACGGAGCGCCACCACAGGTTGACCTGTCGCGTACTAAAGAGAATTGTTCGTTGACCGACCCACTAGATGCAGGGAAAACGGCACTTCCGTGCCGGGGACAATATTAAGCAGCAGTCATAAAATGATAAACAATTTTTGTATTCCACCCCCCCCCGGAAAGTCTTCCAAAAACTTATCGCATTGGGGACAATTTAAATGGTTTTGGTTGGGTGCGTAACATCTAAAATTACGATGCGAATGAGGTTACATCTGAGTCGCCTCGTGGAAAAACAGATCATTCAAATAACGATTATGACTCACTTCTGCAAGCCTCGGGCGATCAGAATGTCGTGGCTCGATGAGATCCTGCAACTCTGGGATTACTCTTTGTTGCGATCGAGCGTGAATCGCTTTGCATAGGAGTCGGCTCTCAGATTTTGTGTAGTCTTTGAAGTCTGAAGTAAAAAAAAAAAAATAAAAAAAAAAAACTTGCAATGGGCCATGTTACAATCGGCGAATCTAAGATACGATTCAGTGGTATTCAACAGAAAATCTGTGATCAGTTGTTTGTAGATTGATTTCAGTAAATGTTATTATGAGGGGCAGTTTTCGTTAAAATTAGGATGAGTTTTGTTAGAACGCTGCGTTGAGAAACGCGGGACGACCCGGACGTTTACATTTTTACACAGTAATTTTACATATCTCGTGCTGAGTCTCTCCTCAATATAAGGTTCCAATGGGTCCAATGTGTTTATTCCTTGGTTAAGGCCTCACATTTGTTCTGAATAGAAAATACTTGAAAGGCAGTTACGGCCGCCACTTTGCTAATTTGAAAAGTCGTCAGCTTAGTAAAGTGGCTTTGATGTTTATGTAGAAGTATCACTAAGGAAATCTTTAATTCTTCGACATTAGATTTTCAGTCCACACATAGTTTGTATGATACCTTTTTTGTTCCTCTGCTGCGGAATCTAGAAATTCACTAAAGAAGAAACATCACGGTTAGACCTTATAATCGTTTTATAAGATCTTCAGGCACCCATCCACCGATAGGTACCGAAAAGTTAAATTTCACGAATGGTGGAGCTAATTGTAACAGAATTAGCAGCGCAGCGCAGGCTTGAATAAGACACGCACAATTTACGTCGAAAAGATCGATGGCCAAAATTGGAAATAAAGGACAAGAATGGTTTCAATTAGCTATATTTTGCTCGATGTTCACTAGCGCAAAGTTCCCGGAAATACACATAAGGGGGCAACACAACGAAGCTTTGATGAACACTTCTAAGTGTTCAGTAGCATGATCGGCCGGTATAATGGTGTGAAAGGCCAATTATCTTGTTACAGCTGCCATCGAGGGGTTGCCGTGGCCAGTAGAAGTTTCGCCAGGGATGTCCCACCCACAAGTGTGCAAGCTGAAAGCACACCTGGCAGGCACTTCCAATTCACTGTTACCTTGACCGTTTAGATTTTCAGTAGGGTTTGCCCGGGTTTTGACTGTTCCGACCGGTGCGCAGCCGAATATCAATTTACCAACATCAATTCAATAATCTAGACTAGAGCACCAATGGTGCTGTAGCTCAAACTGCACAATGTCTAAGAAGAATGTACAACTAGAAAAGTGTCGGGCGGGTAAACCGCAGACGTATATATCCCGCATCTCTTATTAAAGAACTTGGTGAACATGAAAAGGACAAATTCGTGGAAAGACGACATTTATAACTTGTGAGCGGACGTGGACAGGAAAGGGTCATTCCTAATGCACTTGTAATTGTATGACGGCACTACAGCCCAGACAAGGTGTGTCCTTAAATAAGCACATTTCTTCAAGATTAGACCTTTAACAACATGGCCACCGACAGAGGTCAATTCAGGTCAGAGGTCACACACACTGCCAGGTCAACAATTATATAAAAGTGGTGAACCATCCAGCCTTCGCAGATATTCAGTCCTCCGATTATAGCCAAAACAGTTTGTGCCCCTAAGGACCTCGAATGACCTTTAATGATATTGACAGTTTTTATGAAGATTGTTACTCTCAGGTTGATACATCCATCTAGGAGCATTTTGAATTCTGATGAACACACCCAGGCCTATTGCCGAAAAAGTATGAAATAGTTTGGACCCCTAAGTGAACTCTAATGACCTTCAATGACATGGCGGTTTCTATGAAGATTGTTACACTCCACGTGAGAATCACTCATAGAGCATATTGCATGCCAAGGAACATTGCCATGTTATGCGAAAAGGTATAAAATTGAACTTGACCCCTTGTAACTCCAATAGTAAGTGCCGAACGAAAGCGGGAGTTGTTTCCTCCATAAAGCACACAGAGCTCAATCACATATCCAAAAATACCCAGTTTCTTCTTTTTTTGCCCGAACTCTTAAATAAGCCACAGGAGTCAAGATCGACCTTCCAACCACATGACAACCAGACAGAGATCAAATCAGGTCAGAGGTCACCACACTGCAGGTCAACAAGGATACACCAATGGTGAACCATCCAGCCTTGCAGATAGTCAATTTTCGATTATAGCCAAAAAAACAGTTTTGACCCCTAAGTGACCTCGAATGCCCTTAATGATATGACAGATTATATGAGAATTGTTACTCTGCGTGAGAATCCACTCCTCGGAGCATTGGCATTCTGATGAACACACCAGTGCTATTGCCGAAAAAGTACTAAAATCAGTTTTTGATCCCTAAGGGACTTTAATGACCTTCAATGGAATGGCGGTTTTCATGAGAATTGTTACACTCCAGTGATGCATCCACTCTAGAAAGATATGGAATTTGCAATTGAATATGCCAATGTTAATGCGAAAAAACCAAAGTCAAGTGTCCCCCCGATCGAGCGGGAGTTGTTTCCCTCATAAAGCAAACAGACTATATCACATATCCAAAAACTACCAGTTTCTATTACTCTGCCGTAAATCATTAATAAGCATTTATTCAAGATTCGACTTAACCACAGACACCCGGACAGAGGTCAAAATTCAGGCAGAGGTCACACAAATGAAGGTCAACAATTATATTACGATGGTGAACCATCCAGCTTTCGCAGATATTCAATCTCGATTATAGCCAAACAAACAGTTTTTGACCCTAGTGACCCGAATGACCTTTAATGATATGAAGATTTTATGAGAATGTTACTCTGCTCCAGTGATACATCCCCTCTAGAGCATTTTGCAGTGGATAACACGCCCATGCTATGCCGAAAAAGTAACTCAAACAGTTTGAACCCTAGGACTTTATGACTCAAGGACATGGCGGTTTTTGATGAAATTTGTTACTCTCAATGTGAGACATCCACTCCTAGAAGCATATTGCATCAATGAAACATGCCAATGTTATGCGAAAAAAGCTATTAAACTCATCATTTGACTGATCAGGAACAACAATAGCACATTAGTCCAACAATTTACCTCCCGTGATCTCGTTGCTATTGATAAATTTTGTCAGGACTGGTAGTAGGTCCTATTAGCGAAGTTCGTTCAAAATCCTGAAAGTTGTGAAAGTAATTGCATGAATTATTCTAATATGCGAACGAATATGTAAATTAAACTAATATGACCTTCAGTGATTTCCCACGCATGAATAAATTATCGGGACTGTAGAAGGTCCTACTCACAAAGTGTCGTGAGAATCCGACAAAGTTCATAAATTTGCCTAATTGCTAATTGGGCCAACTATAGGCAAATTAGGTCATGCAAGATGACCTCCAGTGACATCGGCTACCTTAGGGAAAATTCATCGCACTGATAGTGGCCTGTTCACCACGTTCATGAAATCCCAATGAGTTTGAAATATAACATACAATATAGATATAATTAGGCTAATGCAAAGAAATGCAAACTTGACCTCGGATGTGACCTTGAAATGTCGCCATTTTTCTCGCTCCAACAAATACCCAAAAACCACCCGTTTCGTGTAACGCACGAACTTGAAAATTTTTGCGAAAACACCTGCAAAATAGAAGGGCACACAAATATACGATACAGCCCATTCGAAACTATCCGAGATTTTACTCATACGGACTTGTGTACCAGGTTTGGGCAATAGGATAAAGTGTTAAAGAATGAGAGCGCACGCCAAGTTTCCGGCGGGCGGCGGCGGCGGCGGCGGCGGAGACGGCGGGCACTTGGCCAAAACCATAATATCCCGAACACTGACAGTGTTGCGGGGATATAATACGTAGGGCAGTTTGAAACAATGGCCCATGGGACCCTTTTTAAGAACTTTGAACATGATCTCATATGGCCCTAAATTTAAAGCATTAGCAGTCAAATCTTTCCACCAACATGAGCAACGGGGCCCAACAGTTGCACTGGGCCTTGGGTCCTAAATCCCTGGGACCCTGAAGGTACAGCTATTTAGACCATCATTATGACTGAAAACAGCACTATGCAACAGAATGGGTAGGAGACACAAGATTTTGCAGTATTCCATATAGCGGGCCCTAAGGGTCCCCAAATTCCCAATGGCCCTGTACCAGACCATTAATGTAAGCGAAGAAAATCAGTGAAGCTGGTGCGGAAGGAGATGCAATTAGGTACCATTGTGTGAAAATTTCATGAAATAGGCAGGCGATCCAGTAGGAACTTGGACCAAAAATTCCTGTTAAAACACCCCAAAAGGGAAGCTGTTAGACAATCATATGACCCAATGTAGCCACTGTGCACAAAATTCGTAAGAAGAGAAGCATTTTGCGTATTCCACATGATGGGCCTAGGGCCCACCTGCGGCCTTGGAACCTAAATCCGGGGACCATAGATATGGAATTAGACCACCATATGACTGAACATGAGCACTGTGCAACAAAAATTGTAGGAGATACAGATTTTGCAGTATTTCATACGATGGGCGCCCCAGGGCCGAAACTGGGCATCGAGTCCAAAAATCCCGAACACCCCCTATGGCCCTTCACCCAAGGACCAGTACATGTAACTTTGAAGCGCATCAATTGAATCTTCTGGGAGGAAGGAGATGCATTTCAAGTAATAATTGTGTGAAATTTCACAAAATGAGGACCCTCGGGCCCAAAGGGACTTGGACCAAAAATTCCTGAACAACCCGAGGGTGAGGCCGGTTAGACCAGCATATGACAAACATCAGCATGGCACAAAAATTGGTAGCGAGAGATACATTTTGAAATTGCACACATAATAGCTATGACTGCCCCTTAATGGGGGGCCTTTGACCTTGCTCTTCACAAAGTCAAAAAGATGTCCATGGGTCAATAAACATTGTGCCAAGTTGGTTCGCCACCATCACGAGATGTTGGGGGCCAAAAAAGAATTTTAACCACTGGATAGATAGATAGATAAGATAGATAGATAGATAGAGATAATAGAAGATAGATAGATAGATAAGATAGAAGAAGATAGATAGATAGATAGAGTGACTGCAGATTCCAAGCTCAACAGCTCAGCTGTTTGAGCTACAAATGGCCCAAATTCGCTCAGACATCCCAAAACACAGCCTCTCAGGTGCTTTCCGACATGGTCTGTCTAAAACAGGTAACATTAGAGCCGAGAGGGGTCCAGAAGTCGCTGAGAATTGGGTTTCAATGTGATTTTTAGGGATCTTTTTGACAGGGTACTCATCCGGCGGACGTAACATAGCTAATTAGTGGCATGAGA
>JAODTK010001163.1:0-12064 GCA_026419785.1 Sclerodactyla briareus
TCAAGAAACAGAGACATGTTGGAGAAGGACCTTGGAGTTCATTTCCTCATCAATTGATACAAATTAAACCAGAATGATGAAGAAGGCTACGCAACTATTGGTGGGAATTCTTAGAAGAACAATTCACGTATTTTGGTGAAGAAAGCAAAGCCCAGACTGGTCATATTACCTATAAAATCAACCACAATATGATATTTTAATATCCGAAGTTTGGAGGCCATAAAAAAATACCCCTCAAAGAAAAAATCCAAGAAGAGCTATCTTCAACAGAGGGTGAAGGAAAATGTTTCACAATAAAGACATCCTTGAGCTGAAGGGCTTCCAAGTTGCATTTAGGTCAAACAATCAAGTCCGGCACCTAATAATCAATCGGCCTGGCCATCACGCTTGTCCTCATTTAACTCATTCGTTTTCCACATAGAGATCACGTGTATACACAATATAGATTACATTAAGTTAAGCTGCGCTAAACAAACTTTAGTCAACAACATGTGTAACAGCGGCATAACTTTTTTTTTAACTTTTACTATTGTAGCCGAGGCTAACAGATTATTTTAATATTACTTACAACGGGCGATTTGGGGCTTAGTCCCCTACTGTTTATAATGCACAGCGCCCTGTGTGTTTATGCGAGCGCCTGTGTTATCTTTACTACTGGTACAAGTAGCGGCAACATTTACCATTACATATTTATCAATGAGATAGCGGCGGGTGAAACCATCCATGAGCTTTGGGAGTCTTTTTCTTTCTGACTATCGCCGTAGTCTGCGCTCGTGAGTCGGTGAGGAGGCGGTTTGAGTGGAGTACAGTGAGAGGCTCGAATTTTCGATGCAATTTCCCGTTGTTGGAAGAGTAAAGCAAAGGGCATACCGAAGATGGAGTATCACGCAAGAACTGTGCACCCTTGGAATTTTCCGACGATGTACATACGCGTACGCCGACAACTAATATTGTAGTTTGGTGTTACTCTGTTTTTCCATTGGGATTTCCCCCACATTACGCCAACCTAGGATCTACCGACAGCAATATTTTAGATTATTGTTATTCCGTTTGGCGCATTATACTTGCATAGTGATACATAATTTTGCCATGGCGACTCGAACGCAAAGGATGCACGTGAACAGTAATCAGCCATGTTGCCATCAAAGAAAGTTAATTTAGTATACAGAATCAGTGCTATCAATGGGCGTGGCCTAACTTTCAGTCTCGTGGGTACTGTTTTGCTCTATCTGCCCGAGGTGATGTTATGGGTGGGTGTAGCAGGCGCGTATGCGGGATTTTTCCAACCCGGGGTGGGGGGGGGGGGGGGGGGGGGGGGGGGTGGGGGGGGGGGGGGGGGGGTGTGGGGGGGGGGGGGGGTGGGGGGGGGGGGGGGGCGCGGTTCACTATCTGAGCGGAGGCCACAACTGGTTGGCGGTAGCCTACGAGAAATTCAGGTTTCAACACCTCCTTAGGTCGCCGTATTACTCTCGGGGTCGAAATGGAACCGTTTATACCATACAGCTATCGCCTGAAAACGAAGTTCCTCCTCGTGGTGGAAGTACACTGAAAACATATGTTCTTTCAACTCTTGCTTACTGGAACATATTGAATCAAGAAGTGAGGGTTGGGTTTCCTCTCCCATCCATATTCACATACAATATACTCAACCACGCCATACGAGCTAACAATGCATTGTTCCTCTGCCCGTCCTCCCATACAGTATATGCCCGACAACTGAACCAACTCTCATTTATGATCACAATTGATTACAAGTATTACAGTTTCTTATATTATTTTATTATACTTAGTGGGGGAGATTGTGGTCCTGCAATTAATTTACTATCTGAGTGGAGCCGCCACCATGGTGGCGCGCAGTGCACCCAGAAAATTTTGGCTTTCCAACCTCCGAGATCGCCGGAAATGACACTTGCCGGGACTAATTGCGAAAATCTGGCTGTGCAATTTCAGTAAGAAAAAGATGTTGAAGAGTTGTCACTGTCCCAGAATATGTCAGATAAATTAGAACAAGCAGGGAGGTCGCGAGCGGGGGGGGGGGTCTCACCCCCCCCCCCAAAAAAAAAAAAAATAATGGTCCAGAAGAAGCGACCTTGCCGTTGGAATCTCGAATATTCCATTTGGAAATTTTGACGGATCGTCAGATCATATATTTTACGACTGAGGGGTCCAAGCTCAGTCACCTTTGTATATTTTCCAACTCAACAAAAGAAGGAATATTTTTTATTCATGTTGAACGGTGAAATCAATTACAACGAAGAATTGTAATATCAATTTTTCCATAACATTATCCAGTTTGATGTGGAAAATTTTGCGCCGCTTCACCTCGCAAATATCAATGCTCTTCCTTTCAATTAACCAACGCATATTTACAACAACTGCCGTGATTGCATGGCTGCGGTATTTGTATTGTATGGCATATCCATCCATCGAAAACACTCTCAGATGCGATGGGCCCCATTGACTCACTGACTCCATAATCTGTGAACCCACAGTCTCCATCCTCCATTTTTTTTTTCATTCTTACAAAACTTCTTAAATAAAAATAAGACCCCCCCTAACAAAATGACAAAAGTGGGAACGCAAAAATGTACCTTTCATTATTGGAGGGGGGGGGTAATGTTGATTTGAAAAAATGAATCTATCCAGTTGAATTTTTTGCATCTTACCCCCCCCCCCCTCCCCCTCCCCCCCCCCCACCCCCCCCCCCCCCCCGCCAATCAATGACCCTTGCTAGTCCCGGGAAAAACAAGGCATCTATATTTTCAGGAGATTACCGGTATGTCAGCAAGTGATTCAAACTAAATACCAAGAGTCTACTCAAAGTCACCAATTCACGTTAACGGTGGAGCTAGGATTGAACCCAACCCCTCATGTTAGCTCTACTATTGATCAGCAAAGTGACAATTGTGAATAATGTGACACACCATTGTTGAAATGCAGGAGATGATTTTGCCGGGTATCTCAAAGGATCCCATCAGTGCTTGGCGCGAATCGAAAAAATGTCATCGGATTGCACGAAATATTACCCGGTGCTCGACTTCCAGTGGCACAGCTAGGATTTTTCAGTGGGGCGCTGGGAAGGAACTAGAGCAGGTTGTCGCCCAGACTTCTGTCTGGGGGGGGGAGACATTTCAGAAGGAACAAGAATACTATCCGAGCGGAGCGCCACCATCGTTGGCGCGGATCATACACGGGTATTTTTTACCGTATAGGCCCCAGATGGCGGAAGCGGCCTTTCTCGGGCCGTTTTAGGCTTGCACGTGCCAAGCTTCACACATGGGCCATTTATGATCAAAAATTTGGCAATCAGATGGGAAAATTTGGAAATTTTGTCGGACCGCGTCCTATCGTTGCCCCACGACTTCAACCTTTTTTTCTCAAGAATTCCAGAGAATTTTGAGAAAATCAGGATCCCAGCAGAAATTAACGACTCTATTGTCCCCCAAAAAAAAAATCATGAATAAACCGTTATGCCATAGATTGCAGAGAGAACACTCGTTGAAAATCCAAGCACTCTAATACCAGGCTACTGCAGTTCAAATTGCGCGTGGTTGAGAGAGGAAAAAAACGGACAAAGAGGTAAAGGGTTCTTAGTAATCCGAAAGAGGTTGGATGTAGTTCTCAGTTCAATGGAGTTTTGTCGTATATTTCACTTAACAGATATGTTTGGCGCTAGGGGGGTAATGAACAAAAATTGTTGGAGGGAAAACGGGTCGAGTATTCTTATGGGCGTTCATTTAGATCGGAGAGGGGGACAGCATTGGTGGTGAGTAGTGTACACGTACGGAAATTTTGGGGTATAAGGGCTCCTAGATGTTATGAAAAGGCACTCCCAATCTTCCCTGATCAATTTTCACAGCCTTAGTTTGTAGGGGCGTTTAGTTAGACATTGAAATGAAATGGTGAGCATGTCATCAGATTCGAATAGATAGAATTGCGCAATCTATCACAAATGCCTAAATTCCATCGCAGTTACGAAGAAAGAAACCACTTTTTTGTAGGCACTCAATAGGTATTTTGTATATATAAAATTTTTATTTCTACCTGGGTTGCTTCACCCTACTCTTATTCCCATTCTCTCGCCCCGAGTTGCGCTACTCGAGTTCTCGATCTATCTTGAGTATGCATTGCCTCCGATGCCGTGATAATGGGGTTGTCCTAACTTGGTTTTTAAATTCCACTGACATAATGTCTTACTATGGGGCAGGGGGTGGGGTATTTATGACGTGGCATCTAAGCGGAGCACCAATCGGAGAGTTCAGCTCAGCCAGCGGAGTATGCAATCATCATAAAAACCCTAACGTTTACCCTGACGCCGGTAGCAGGGGAGAGGGGAGGGGGCGGGGCTTCCGGGGGCGTAATTCCGGCCGATCCAATATTTTCTCATCCGAGATACCGGTACCGGATAACACTGATTGACCAGTGCAGTGGGGGTGGGGGATAGTGCTAACATCGTGGTAAATTCTCACGGTTTAGTTGCCTATATGACTCACAATAGCATACGTCACTTTTCAGTTTTCTGGTTTCTCTCGTTTTTTTACCACCCCACTTCTCTCTCTTGCCTCTTTCTCTTTTTCTCTTCTCCCTTCCTTCTTACCTCTCTGTTTTCTCGCCCTCCCTCTTTTTTGTTCTTTTCCTCCTCTCCTCCTTTTCCTTACTTTCCCCTTATTTTCCTTTTTTCCTCCTTTCGACCAGGGGGGGGGGGGCGCGCGGGGTCCCCCTGGATACGAAACTAGTGAGTGTTGTTCCGGGGTGTGAGTGTGTTTGTGTATGCGTGTTTGTGTGTGGGCTTGTGAGTGTGTGCGTGCGTGTGTGCGTGCGTGTGTGTGGGGACATGTGTGTAGGGGTGTTGGACATGTGTGTGTGTCGGGTGTGACGTGCGTGTGTATGAGGAAGGTGTGTAGGTCGTGTGTGTGTGTGGTGTTGGTTGTGTGTCGTAGTGGTGTGATGCACGGACAGGAAACTGATGCCAGGTTCCTCAGTAGAAATGTGGAGGGGCGGAAGTATCTAATCCCCACTCTTCAAGTCTGAAAAACCTTTCGAATTAATTCCCAATAACATGTACGGTTACAGTTGAACTATGAAGAGGAAGAAACCTTAGATGGTTTTTGGCGTCTGGAATGAGATCACCAAGGTCGACAGAGGTCACGGTTATAAAGAAGTTTATGAGCACGATAACTATCAACGAACCGATATAGAGAGATCATTCAACGAAATCATTGTAAAAAGCTCATTGCTTGGCACGGAAGAATTGTCACGTGGTTTTTGTGATGGCCGATTGTTTTTTGGGTGAATTCCAGAGTCACCGAAACTAAATAAAGGTCAATGTCCAAATTAAAAAAAAACGATGGGAGGCGTTGTGAGCACGATAAATGTGAAACGACATGAGGCCGATGCTCATTACTATCTTGGCATGTTGGCTGATCATGTGGAAGCAGATGGTCCCCTATGCTTCTTGCCTCAGAGTGTTAATAATCACTGAGGGTCAAACAGAGAGTTCAAAGTTATAAAGCTTTGTAAACGTGAATAATGAGGAAAGAGGAAACTGCATGACCAGAAGCCAAAAGGCTCAGGATTAGCAGAGAGGCGAGGAACGATGAATGTGGACATATGGGGAGTGACCGCGAAAAGCTCCTTGGGCCCCACCGGGATTCGAACCGTACCTCTTGCTTTACGGCAAGCGTCTACCATTGAGTATGAAGGCCCAACTGGTGGCTCGAGGCTCGAACCCGAGGAACACGATATGGGGATCAGTATCTACACTTGAACAATGCTAGTTCATTGTTGATGCACTACCTCCCCAGAGGATCAAACGTGATACCCTCCGACCTGGGCACCAAATTTGTAACGACAGGCGGAGAGCTACTATTTGTGAATGTAAGTTGAGAGGCGTAAGTGAGAACCTGTAGTGCAATTGGTGAAAAAAGATAGAGAGACGGAAGCGTCGAAATCTGGAAGTTGGAAAAAGCCCATGGACATCGTATTGTACGTGAAAAGCGACCTACCAATGGAGCTATGAAGACAACTCGGTTTCATTCAAAGGAAGTGTCAATTCCCTGATCAATGAACGATCACAGAAAACACCTTTAGCAGTATATATTATATATATATATAGATATATAAAAATATATATATTATATATATATAATATAATTAAAAAAATATATATTATATATATATATATAGAATATAGATATATGATATTATTATAGATATAGATATATATAATATATTATTATATTAGATATATATATATATATTATATAAGCGGAACGCGACCATCGGTTGGGGCGAAGCGTGAAAAGAAAATTGCATCATCGGTTGGAGCGAAGCGTGCAAGAAAAATTTTAACGTTTCATACCCTCTAGATCGCGGAGAAACGGCATGCAGGCTCGATAGCCCATTCTACATGTATGATTTGAGGAAAAGACAAACAAAGGGTTTTTCATGTGCATAGTAGATGATTGTATCATATCACATATGGTATCTTCTTATTACCTCTTCTACTCTAGCTTTGTTGGCGTGGAATCCTGAGGTCTACCGAACGGTCCCTCGGATCGAGAGGGAATACCATACGTCGTCGGAACTCTTCCAAGTGGGGTCAGAAATTTTGCCTGAAATTTTTAAGTTCGACTCGAAAGGTGCCACCGCGCGGGAAGCGCGGATTTTTTTTTCCGTTGGAAATGAAATTCAGGCAGTTTCCACTTTGGCCTTTTATCCAATTTCCCTGAATTTTTGCACGAATTTTTAATCTCAGCATTTTTTTTTTTTGGGGGGGGGGCAGTCTTTCCCCAAGGCTTTGAATTATTGAGTGAAAAAAGATTCTAAAAACATTAAAATTGCATATTTACAACGCCTGTAAGAAAAGCGCCATTGCGCTCGAAACACTTGAAAAATGTATGCATGCATTTCTTTTGGCTATTCGATTTGAAATTCTGGGAACCCGGTAAGAACAAGAAACAGGGTAATCCTTCGACTTTGCCCTAGATGTGGTCAAGATCTTCACCTTGGGTCCGCACCTGGAATTAGTGGACTGAAGCCAATTTCACAAATTCTTCTAATTTAGCGGCGAAATTTTTTGCCTAAATAGAACGACAGAAAAACAGCTTCCGCACGCGGGCGCGCAACAATATTGCGGTTTTATCAGGGCGCTGTGAGAGGGGGTCTCCGGGTTTACGCGTTCCCCTTTGAAAATTTTGGCTTCAGGTGGCAAAGCCATGCTCTCTAAATGCGATTTTCTTGTGACGAAATGTGCTGACCTCCGCGGACAGTAAGTCTTTCTCTGGTATTCCGGTCTTGATCCACCTTCCATGGACCACCGAACTCCTCAGTTAGGGCTAGGGGAAAGGCCTAGAAGTTAAGACCGGTAAGCCATCTAAAGAACCCAGGTTGTAAAAAAAAATTCCTCGTTCCAGTTCCTGTCGACGGAATTTTGACGAAGATTCACAAGTTGTTAGAATTTTGCTGCAATCCATGGTAGAACACACAAAAGTCGGAAAGGGCTAGTTTTTTCGCACGGTTTCCTTGTACAAAAAAAAATAGCCTAATGTTCAACAATGCTTCTCATCTTTGCTAAATATATTTCGCCTTGGTTCCGGTACATACATAGTTCAATTCCTAATATAGCGCTCACAATGCTGGGACATATCTCGACGCGCTCCACAATTTTTTTGCCTCGTTTAGGACCATGGGCCACACGAAGTGTTTTTTGTTGAAATCGAAGTGGCAAGAATATATTGTTCAAATGGAAATTGAAAAAAATGTTATACGATGCCTTTAGCTGGCTGGAAATGCAATGTTTCGGAAACTATTCGTGGAATATAGTCACAAGTTACAAAATTGCACTCAGAATTATTTTGCACGGAATCTCTTGCCATCGTGCACGTGGTCTACAAACTGACACCAAACACTTATCAGGATACCGAAACGGACGAAATGCTCGCATATATTTCTTGGACATCGAGAAAAAAATAAGAGAGGGCTCGGGAGAAACGCTATGAGGAGTAGACAAACAATACACAAAGACAACACCCCTTAGGACCCCTTAACTGACCCTACTGAGTTCCGCCGCTATTCGAGCTAAGTGAAGAGTATGATTTGGCACGTGTCATTGTGGATAATCGATCTGGGAATGTATTTCCTAAGTATGTTAAACGACTGAAGGCGTATGAGCGAGACGAAATTTCCCAGGCAGCGCCTATACCGTTATTTATATTGGCCTCTGGAAATTTGGACTGAAACCACAACGTCCAAACTTGTACAAGAATGACAAACTTGCTCATTCATCGGGCTTTTTCGACAAGGAAATCGCAATCTGTCTGACTCAGGGCATTTAAATCCTCTTGGGCAGGTTTTTTCTGCCTGGAATTGTGCCTATTGTTTGCCCAAGCGTTGTTCGACTCTCTACTATAACTACTCGATCTGCAAACTGCTTTAAAAACTTTAGCTCTACAACTACCGACTGAGCGATTACCTCAGTCGGTAGATTGATCTATCCTGGTTGATTTCCCAACGGATTGGAGCTTGCCCACTTGGATGCCCCGAGGACTGTTTCTGTAGCGCGTTGGACAAGGAATGTTCTCCTGAAATGTCCCACGCCACCCAGTGTTAAAGTGGGTATCCTTGTGAGGTGACTTGTGGAGAGTAGCGGGCGCCGTATTGACCTCCCTGCTTGGAAGTCCCCCACAGGGGAACAAACACGGAAAAGGGACGTACTGAAATAATGCGTCGGGAGAGAACAAGCCAGAAGTGCGTGCCGTATAGTACGGGTGTGGCAAGTCCTGAATGATCATTGGTAATTCCGTGAAGCGCTTCGAGCATGTCTTCGAAGTGAAAAGCGCTAGAATTATAGACGATCGAGATAATGTGTTGGAGCACGGTCTGACTCCTCATCCGCCCCGTATGCCTCAACGGCGCTTCGTGTCATAATTAATGGACATTTTAATTTGTGATTCTCTCACTTTATGAAAAAAAGTGAGCAAACTCTGGGGGCATAAAGCTTCAATAATCGCCTAGAATATGCCTTCCCACGTGCATTGCTCACGACACTTTGGAAACAGGGGTAACGGTGTCTGCGTCGCGTAGCGCTCGGAATTGTTAAGACAATCATGGTCGGAATAAAGGCTACTGTGGTCTTTGTGCGGATGCTCCTAATATTTTTCATCCACACACTACAACTTACGAATACGTATGTTAAAACGAACGGACATGTAATTCCGTCTTCATCGAGTAATCAAAAGTGGGGGGACATTTGATATGATGTCCTTCCACTTCAAAGTGGGGGTGGGACGTGTCCCCCCCTGTCCCCCCAGAATCGACCCAGGCTCATGCCGCACCATATCAATAGAGGTGAACTTCGGAGAAAAAACATTACATTATATATGGAGGAAGCCAAGCATTAATAGATCAAACTCAAAATAGTGCGTGACAGGTCGGTTGCAAAAATATGTGAAAGGAACGTTTGTTTCTGTCAGTCCAATTCTCATTGAAGCGTTTGAAGAGGTGTTGTTGCCCGGTAGCACTGAAGTCACGAAAAAACCGATCATTGTAATCCAGTTCGAAACGGTAAATCGTCACTTTAAAAAGCAATGTCCCAATATATGTGGAACGATACTCGCTTAAATCCCATGCACTTGGGAGCGGTTATTATTCGCATGCGTGTTGCGAAGCGCTATGTCTGTTTCGTGACGGCAATTCACACACGGACAATTCCCACCCGGAACATTCCCCTCAACAGCTTGTTTTTTTGTGGTTAGAATTAGGTTTAGGCGACTAAAGTTATGGTAAAGTTTGGGTGGATTGTCGGGTGAGAATTTCCGAGTGGATCGAGTTGTCCTGGAACGGTAACCTGCATGTTTGATATATAGAATAAACACGAGAACTTGAGATCTAAACGGAAGAACTCAAAATGTTGTATTTAAAGGTATGAATAACGTTTTTTCAACGTTTTTCAATGCCCTTCAGATTGTCAGAAATTGATGCAGAATTTGGAATTTTTACAAATATCACATGAGGAATCTATACACATTTTATCTAATCGGTCTCGAAGGGCGGATGAGATAGTAGTCAGTTGCCATTTCACCATTATTTACTGTTGCTGGTGGCCCAGCAACGGTTGCATGGTAAAACAATAGGGGTTGGTTTGGAAACTATCCACTTCGGGGCCTCATTGTGGGGTACCCATGGGGGCCGAGTGATCCAGCAATGAAGTGCACTAGCAAAAGTGTCCGTTTGTATGTTTGCGCGTGTGTGTGTGTGTGTGCGTTTGCGGGTCAGTCAGATTTTTGACGGTTTTCGAAATATATCAATTCTGGAAAGGGCGAACAAAGTGAGAGTCTAACACGCTTGAATAGTCACTAAAATCCATAATCTCTGACTCGCTTACGACGGAAAACTATCAGAATGGGGTATTTAGGGAGGCAAAAAGACCAATTTTGGGGCAAATTCTAATTTTTCCAGTTTTTCACTATTTTTCAAGATGTTCCCTTATTCACTGACTGATGATTCAAAACTTTGTAGCAATGTAAAAAGGCCAATGACAACTTTTCCCATGCAAACAGCCCAAAATTACCAAAAATTCAATTTTAGGAGGGGAAAAAATTTGATTTTGGCCTAAATTTGGGAATTTCTGAAAAATTCTGTTCAGTTTTTGTATTTGTAGAGATTGGGAGACTGTATGATTCAAATTCAGAGAAAGGTACAAAGTATCAAAAACAAGGAGTGTTGCCCAGCATTTATGCTGTAAATTAACTGAAATTTCATGATTATGAATATTTTCTTTGGGGGGTAATGGCTGTTTTCAGACATATTTTTGATAAATTTTGTCCATTTGCACTCGTCGGAAGGTAGCAAGTAGAAACCAATGATAGTCCAACATTTGCCGATGAGATCCTGCTGCTCCGGGGCTTGGCCCTCTTGTTTTGTCCTGTTGATTTCATGCCGAATGGCCGAAGGGATTCGTGTCCACGCAGTGCATATTTGTTTTAAATAGGCTCAAATGTTGCATATATGGAGAGTAGAACCTATCGTGTTTGATACTAGTATTCATTCAAATTCATTATTCAAGGGTCAGAAGAAAAAAAAAAGAAAAAAAAACGCCTATATTACGTTCCCTTATACATTACACTATTAACTGGTCTGGATGAGAATTTCCAATCGGCGTACAAATCGCAACACTCCACAGAAACCACGCTCATCAGATAAGAAAACTAACTTATCTTGCATACTTGACCGCGGAACAATGCTTGCCCCCCCGTTAATTCATGTTAGATCTCAGTTCAGCCTTTTGATACGTCAGCCACGTCAAGTTGCTGGAGACCTCCACTTCCTTGGAATACTGGAAAAGCACTTGAATGGTTTCCTTCCGTAACCTTGTGATCGGCAGCAACGTGTCTCAGTCAATGGAACATTATCCTACCCCCGCGAGTCCCCTCATGTGTACACCAAGGTCTTTTTCTTTGGACCGTTCTGTTCGCGATCTACACCCGACCTCTGCAGTCCACCATCGAGTGTCATGGCCTGTCATACCACCGATATTGTCCGACGATGTCATCTGTGTGCATAGTATTTTCATTCGACGAAACCCATTGAGTTGAGCTTCAGGCATTATTTGCGAAGGGCAAACCGCCATCACAGACATCAATAACTGGCTAACTGACACCATCCTCAAAACCCAGCAAACCAATTGAGCTCCAAGTGATAACAAGTAGACCTCCCTTTTTATTTCATACAAGGGTGGGTCCACGAGATCATTTCTCACCCGTTCTGGCAGTCTCATAATCCCAAGTGAAGACAGGGTCAGTTGTCAGTTACTGACGCATGTCTTTACAAGTTTCTTACACCAATAGTCACCGATCTACCTCAAGTTTAGTTTATTTTTAGTTAATAAGGGTCAGGAAGAAAAATCCTCAAAATGACCCCGGAGCCACACCATTTTCCAGGAAAGAAAATGACACTCAAACCCCTAAATATTTCGCCCGTAATTCTGAAAATAAATCAAGACTGTTCTTGAACGCATTCCCATCTTAGAGAGAACACATTTGCAGAAGACAATTCCACTCATTGA
>JAODTK010001164.1:0-11735 GCA_026419785.1 Sclerodactyla briareus
AGTAACATTCTCATGAAAACTGTCATATCATTAAGGTCATTCGAGGTCACTTAGGGTCGAAAACTGTTTTTTGGCTATAATCGTAGAATGAATATCTGCGAAGCTGGATGGTTCACCATCGTAATATAATTGTTGACCAGCATGTGGGTGACCTCTAGACGCTGCCTTTCGCCTCTGTCGGGTGGTCAGTTGTTTAAAGGTTGAGTCTTAAATAAATTCTTATTTTAGGATTACAGGCAAAAAATAGAAATGGTTACTTTTGGATATGTCATAGAGCTTTGTGTGCTTTATGGAGGGAAACAACTCCTCGTCGATCGGACACTTACTTTGGAGTTAGCAGGGGCAAAGTTCATTTATACTTTTTCGCGATAACATTGGACATTTCATTGGAATGCTATAGGCTTCTGGAGTGGAGGCATCCCAGCTGTAACAATTTTCAAAAACACCATGTCATTGACGGTCAGTAAAGGTCCCTTAGGGGTCAAAAACTGATTTTAGTACTTTTTCTGCAATAGCACTGTGGTTCATCAAATGCAAAATGCACCTCGGAGTGGATGTATCACAGTGAGAGTAACAAGCTCATAAAAACTGTCCTATTCATTAAAGGTATTCGAGGTCACTTAGGGGTCAAAAACTGTTCTTAGCTATAATCGGAGATTGCATATCTGCGAAGGCTGGATGGTTTCACTCAATGTGATAAAAAAAAAAAAAAAAAAAAAAAAAAAAAAAAAAAAAAAAAAAAAAAAAAAAAAAAAAAAAAAAAAAAAAAAAAAAAAAACAAAAAAAAAAAAAAAAAAAAAAAAAAAAAATAATTGTTGACCTGCATGTGTGTGCCTCTGACTGAATTGACCTCTGTCGGTGTCATGTGGTTGAGGTTGAATCTTGAATAGTGTGCTTATTTTAGGAGTTACCGGCAAAAAAAATAGCAACTGTTATTTTTGATTTGATAGAGCTTTGTGTGCTTATGGAGGGAAACATTCCCGCTTCGATCGGACCCTTACTTGGTAGTTACAAGGTGTCAAGTTCATTTTATACCTTTTTCGGCAATAGCTTGACTGTTTCATTGGAATGCCATATGCTTCTAGGAGTGGATGGCAGCACATGAGGAACATTTTCATGGAAACCGCTATGTCATTGAAGGTCATTGAAGGTCACTTAGGGTTCAAAAACTGATTTTAGTACTTTTCCGCAATACAACTGGGTGTGTTCATCAGAAATGCAAATGCTGCCTAGGAGTGAGATGTATCACATGGGAGAGTCCACAATCTCATGAAACGTCACTATTCTTAAAGTCATTCGAGGTCACTTAGGGTCCAAAACGGTTTTTTGCTATAATCGGGAATTGAATACTCGAAGTGGATGGTTCACCATTGTGGAATATGTTGACTCATGTTGTGACTCTGACTGAATTGACCTCTGTCGGGTGGTCATGTGGGTTAAGGTCGAATCTTGAATAAATGTGGCTTATTTAGGACGCACCGTGTCGCGGGCTGTAGGGGTTGGCCTCCTACCATTAACAAGTGCCTTTGGAATGACCCATTTACTCGTACACGTTGTCGCTTCAGCATTCCTATCTATTCTTCTTTCCACGAATATTTCTCCGGTTTTCATGTTCCCAAATTCTTGAATAAGCGATGCGGGGATATATACGTTCGGCGGTTTCCCGCCGACTTTTCTAGTTATCATCGAATCAGTTAACCTCTGAATGCACGCCCAGAAGACACCATTGATATCAAATCTAGACAGTAGAGAGCCGACTCATGGACTGGACCAACTAGTCCTACCTATACTAATCCATGAAAACCTTTGCTCTCGCCTGCAGTCAAGACCTACAGTTATATTCGCTAGCGACTTTTGGGAGGTGGAAACTACAAGTACAAGGTACGATCGGCCAACCAACCTCATGCCTTGACCGTTCCGGCCAACCAAATTTCAATTCAAGGGCATTAGAGGAGACTTACAGAAAATATTTTGAAACTATTATTTTTATCCAATTCGTCCAGCGAAATTCTATCTTGCAATAGGACATCAGAAGGGACTTGTATGTACGCCATACACAATGGCATAACATATTTCTAATCAGATTGCCTAAATTTTAATGTTGAGGGAGCCGAAATGCTAAAAAAATTCGCGATGCGCGCGCTGTTTTCTATCTTTTCCGTATTGTTTTTTATTTTTTTTTTTTTTTTTTTTTGTAGCCATGTACGATAACTTTCGTCAGCAAATATTTTCTTCTTCCTCCGTGTCCATCAACAAGTCGTTGAGCATATGATGCCACAAGAAGAATTGGGTTTGAGACACAATTAATACTCCCCCCACCCAGTCCCTGGCGTCGCCAAGGGTGAGGGGCGGGGGGCACGTGCCCCCCGCGAAAACCTTGTGCCCTCTCGTGTGCCCCCCCCCAATAGATTTAGTGATTTTCGAAAAATATATTCTGCAGTCTCATCCACTACATTTTTTAAATGAGATCTGGAAAACAGACGAGAAAAATATCACAGGATGCAAGTACTGTTCCAAATTCCCCGCTATTCGAATAAATGCCATAAAAGTTGAAAAATCTCGCGCATTCCGCGCGGTTTACTAGTGGTGGAGTTTGTTCCGTCGCTTTCCCGGCATCTCCGCCACTCTATGGAATTCTACCCTTATTATCCCCTAACTCATACATACGGTTGAGACAACTGCAGGATGATTTATCCAGATGCTACTTTAATAGCTGGATAAAAACTGAATGCGCTAGTCCAAACCGGAAGGGTTCTATGACGTTCCGTACTGAGTTATAGTCATTTGAAGTTTGGTTTGTGAACATGATGTCTGCCCGACCGAATGCATCCCTCAGGCTAATACATGATGTCATTTTGCACAGAACCATGCAAACATTCTTTTTTTCTATTGAATTCAAACATACATTTCACCTCTAAAGCATTTAGTTACGGGGAGTAGGTTGCTTTAGTGGGTGGGTAGGTTTTGATGGTTACTTTGGTGAGAGGAAAGACAACAGAAATTCTGCTAAATGTTGACTTATTCAAAAAATGAAACAATCAATACATAACAATAATTTCCTGTGTTGTCCATGTGTGACTTCTGCGCGTTATTGCTGCATTGGGATTCTCCCCAATTTCTCTGCTTAATGGCCCAAACTCTGAAGGCCAATAACTTCACATAGGAACATAGTATTGAAATGGGGTTTGGACCTAATATACATTTTTCAATTCCTCCAATATAACCGCTGTTGTATCCAAGCCTGCATTTGCCTTGAAATTTACAACAACTCTCATTGACCTTGGAAATTACAATCAATCTCTTTTTGGTTTACTAAACCCTCTAGCCTCCGGTCAGTTTCCTCCTCCCTCGACCACGCGAGATTTGGAACTGCAGTAGCTTATAGACGATCAACTGTTTCGATTTTCACCGCTTTTTCCTCCAGGTAACCTGCTACTGACATCAATCATGGGTTTGGAGTAGAGCTAAAGATAGCCAAATGTCCCAAATTTTTCTGGTGAGATCCTTTTCTCCCAGATGTGCCGCACAGTCCGGGAAACCCAGGAAAAATTGCGCGCTTCGCGCGCCTGGTGAACAGTAGTGTTGAGCACAAATTATTGAACATTCTGACCGAAAGTTGGGACAGCGATAAGACGAGGTCGGACCAATGGTAAAATTTGCCCAGATTCGAAGCTTGGGTACATGCAGCTAAAAAACGCCTCGGGAAGTCCTTTCGTCGCCACTTTTTGGTGGGCTTGCGCAACCCAAAATATACATATTATATACTGTCGCTCCGCGCCAACCTTTGGTTGCGCTCCCCTCCGCTTAGATAGTAGTCCTTGTCCCCCCAAAAAAGAATGTCTTGCCCCCCCGTTTTGAAAAGTTCTGGTGACGCCAACTGCCCCCCCCCCAATTCTGTAATGCAACTGACATTTCCCTAACACTGCCATAACCAATGGCCTAGAGTTTAATCTACTTCTACTCTTTATTGTCCCTACATACTGGCTTTGCCAGCCTGACAGTGCTTGCTTCTTAATTGATGTAAGCAATATGCAACGAAAAACAACTGGGCAGGGATCGTGCAATATCCGTTTGAAGTTACGCGATTGATGTTTGACACTATATATAGGCGCGGTGGCGAAGCGAAACAATTTGAGACATGTTTTTTTTTTTTTTTTTACAACAATTTGAACTGTAACAAATCGTGAATCTCGATTTTTTCAATCAAAGCCCCGACAAATGCACACAAATGCAGGGTCCTCTAGCTTTAAGGCCACGATGAACAATTCTAAGGATAAACAATATCAGTTCTTTTTATTGTCAATTTCAGTGATGTTGCTCAGGCCAATAAGTCCCCGAGGCAGTTTCCTGGGGGTCTGTAAAATAAAAATTTCTCAGATACGCGCCAACCGATGTTGGCGCCGTTAGATGGGCCTGAGCCTTATATGTCCCGGGTCCCCCCCTCTCAATGCCTATTTAACACAAATCGCGCCACGTATCAGGTGCGACGATGTCTCAGTTTTAGCAAAGCAGTGCGGTGTACTATGATTTCATTTAAACACGGACAGGTTTGGGACATGTAGGCCGATGTATGGATGGGCTGATGGACAAATGTAACTTGCGATATGCGATATGAGGGATAGTGTGGAACTTGGCAGATGGAATAGATTGAAGAGGATACATGGTAGGAATGATTAACATTTTATAGATGATTATTTCTCACATTAGAATCGCAGATACGAGATACACATTTCAGACCGGTTGATGCAGCTCAAAACACCCGGGCAGGCTTTTCCGACCTCTGACATCTGAAGGGCTTTAAAATCCAAAATTTTCGGCTACGCTAAGCGCCAACCAATGGTGCACTCCGCTTAGATAGTTTACGTACCAGTCATCCCCAAAGCCTGCACACACCATCAGATCTACGCCACTGATACGTTCGGGCTGTCGGACTCTGAAAAAGTGACGTTGGGAGTTTCCCTGGGAGGAAATGGTGTGTGGAACGTCCTGAAAAAAGAAGGTTTTTATAGGGTTGCAGTCAGGGTCCTCCAAACCGATCCCTAGCTCCCTGACTGAGATAAGTAACCGAACCGGAACTGACAACCACTTGCGGCTAGACCGTCACCCAGGGAGGTTGGACCAAATTTAGGAAAGTTGGCCAAAACGTCCATCGGGTTGGCCAAATTGTCTTGCGTGGTTGCTGAACCGTCCCAGGGTGGG
Source organism: Sclerodactyla briareus (assembly GCA_026419785.1). Taxonomy (NCBI): domain Eukaryota; kingdom Metazoa; phylum Echinodermata; class Holothuroidea; order Dendrochirotida; family Sclerodactylidae; genus Sclerodactyla; species Sclerodactyla briareus. Next base: position 5,200 of record JAODTK010001164.1, read on the forward strand.
TGAATTGGTAGTTTGCGAAAAGGTAGTTGGCCGCAACCGTGACGGGCTTGAAGTACCATTGACACATATGTATGACGCACACAATGACATCCAGTGTGATGGAAACTCCAGCAATACAGGGACACAAACAGGGACAGATACCTCCGATAGAGGCTGCATGACCGTGCGGAATGAGGTGTTCATGGCTTACAAAGAATAGAGGAGACCAAGGTGATTGGCCTGAAAACTTAAAGTAAGTATAAGAGAATGACAACAAACACTGACGTGACACGGTCAATACAGGACGAACAAATAACTCGATGGAGAACGCCTATCGATGATGCGAACACAAGGCGGCCACATGAGGGCTCAAGATCGAGACCGAGGGAAAACTGATCCACGCGGCGTGCGAAGATCAGGCCAGTGAACGCAATTTTCACCAGGCGAAGCCGTACGCGATTTACTCGGCAAATTGTCGCACCATTTCTTTATCTTGACGAGTTTTTCTTCATCTACGAATTTTTACTGGTTAGATTGGCTGACGAGTGTTACACACAACAGTGGCGTACCAACGGGGAGGGGGGGGGGGACAGACCCCATGACCAAAGTGACCAATGAATTTCAACACAAAAAAGTCAGTTGCAGTTCGTAAAGGTTTTGCAGCTGTTATTTTAGAAAATATTGCAGCAGTATGTGTCTAGGGGCTCCTAACTTGTACTAATTTGCCAATTGGGAGGGGAGAGCATTTTATGAGGGCGCACGTTCCCCTTGGGTTCCGACCGCCCCCCCCCCTCAGGACAATCTTCTCAGCACGCGCCTGTAAACACACAAACTCGGATTCAGTTCTGACGTCGGAGCTGGAGTGAAATGTTCGCGAGTACTTGACTGATTGTATTATACCGGAATAAACGAAATAACCAGTTGTGATTGACCTGTAGACGCGGATATTGCCTCATTATATGCCACGCTTGAGGTCTTGGAGAACAGACTTGCTACCGCTTCATAATATTATATAGGGTCTGCGAAAAAAAAAAAATCGTGGTATTAAAACTCGTCACATTTTATTTATTTTCTCCGAAATAGGGGACCCAATTAGGCCATACCTGATAATGTCATATAGTGATTGATTTTTCTATGATGTCACCTGTGGACGCAGGAGGCGACTGAAGATTTTAACTTGGGGGGGGGGGGTTGTTAGGTCGGAACCAAAGGGAAGAAGAGGCACTCATATAATGGGCCTCGCCCTCCCTATGGCAAATAATTACAATGTATGGGCCCATAGAAATGCTGTGCTGAAATATTGCTAGATAACAGCGGTAAAAAACCTCTACTGAAATGATTTTGGGTGTTATTTGGGTCCCAGGGGGTTCTGCCCCCCGCTCGTGGTTACGTCACTTGGTGACCTGCTTCGCAATATTCGTGGAACTGGTATTATTATAGGTGGAGCAGTGGGCACCGCATTGAATATTTGGTTAATCAGCTCGCGCTCTTTGATAATAAGTTGGAAAAATAATCCAATGGTTCTACAGGACCGCCAATTTTCATCGAAACATAGTAGTTCGTTCAAGCGGTTTTTCGCAATTGATTATAAAGAATTTTACCGTGGATGACCTCAAACATGACCTTCACTCTTATCGGGACCAGCCGCAGGTTCGTGCGGTTCTGTGAGGAGGAATTAAGGTATGCATAAAGGGCCGCATCATACCCTCCTGTAAGACATTGGTTCATGGAATGTGCAGAGAAATGCGTGGGAATTATTCAATGCTCTAAATGAGACGATCGAATAATGCCTTCATAGGATATGGCCTTTTCTTTTGGTAATCGAGGGGGTCCTATTTTTTTTTATCAGGGCGCGAGCGGCCAGTCGATGAGGTGACGCTTCGTTGGTAATTCCTCCCCCCCCCCTATTCAAAGTACCAGACTCGGCGTGGCGGCGAGATATGGCCGAGCGAACATGTGTCGCAGGGGCAGTTGACTCAATAGTCGGTTTATGTGTTTGAGAAGAAAAAAAAATCATTAACGCGAAAATCTTCCGCTGGCGGCAGTGGCGGGGGAGTAATCACCCAAAATATGTGCAAGTCATTCATTTCACGCAAGGCACTGTACTGTACAAAGTCAAGGAGTAAGGCACTCAACTATTGTCAAGTCGCCAGCACGTCTCAGAGTCTCGCGTTGCGGACTTGTTAAATATTGGTATGTACAGCTCTTCTAAAACAAATCAATAATATCCCAGAAGTAGGACACAGGGCTAACTTATACTCCAAGACTGGTCGTAGAACACACCATCAACGATGTCAACATGGGGATGAAACAGCCTAGAGATGGGCATTCTATCATGTATATCATCGTGCTTCACACGGACTGATGATCAGAAGCCGTGCTGCCAAATGAATTGTCTCGTGATTGGGAATGGGAATGACAACGAGGCGCGGCGTAATTCAAATAAATACTTCTACGAAACGGATATCGGTAGTTATTCGAAGTCCCTGTACAACAGCCTTATGCGGATTCACTTGGTACCGTAGGACGCCCCAGCTCAATATTGTCGCAGCCATTAATTCGAGGGGGTCCTCCGACCAATGACTGCCCGACATAGGCCGAATAGGTAATACACCTATAGTAAAATGTGTCCACCATGCTTGTGCCATGATTGATTCAAACACTGACGACTGAAGGACGTTATTGGACGAGTACAGGACAATGCGCGAGCGTGAATATCCTATTGGGCGGGCCCCAACACTTTTGGAATGGGGCGGTCAGCCTCCCCTTTTTCGTTTTGCGCCCTAGTTGTCTTTGAAAACATATCCATCTGTGCACTTGGGGCGCTGACTTGATCAGGAGTCTCCCGGAGTCCGAATCACACGCTGAACCGATCGACGACACAATAACATATTAGATAAGAATGGAGTAATTATGCTATTAATTTTGCTACCAGTGGTGCGTTGCACGGCTCAATATACGGATAAGCATGATATTCTCACGCAGTTCTTACAACACAAAAGTATATAGATAGCCCGTTGCAACGTACCATGGTGATCATTTCATGGCCCAGTCACTAGCAGTGAACTTAAGCCCCCTTTAAGGCTCCTTAGATGATTTTATTTCACGCGATCCTAGCCATTTGAGTTAAATTGCATCACAATTATTAGGTCGCGGCAAACAGGCCTATACACGTCCACGCATGTTGCTGGGGATATTATGGGCGTCACAGGGGGGGGACGGGGGGGGACTATCAATGTCCCCCCCCCCCCAACATTTCCTGACAGTGATAAAAAAAATAGGCACATGCCCGAGTTGTTATCACAGTTGTGACGCTGATTCGAGTGAAAATCTAAAAATTGTTCAGACAATATCCTCTTTCATGGTCGATAACTTCGGAATGAGAGAGGCTGCCCCTTGCCCACTAGGTAACACTATCCGAATAGGATAAATACAAGGACGAGATGACTAAGACCATAGGGAATTTGGGACACCAGATGCGAAGCCAAGTTATTGTACCTCTTCTATAGTACCATTCGTAAAAGATTCCCCTTTCGATTTCGCAATCAGTCGTACGTTCTCAAATCGACTAAACAAAAATTCAACAACAATCCAACGCTTCTGAGCGGAAGGCGTGAGAGAATAAATCACAGAAATCGTCCAGCCTGTTCGCCTGTTGTTATGGCACTAGGGGCCAAAGTCGAAGGATACCATTGTTTCATACTGGTTCACGAATATTCCAAATCGAATAGCCAAAAAGTGCATAAATTTTCAGTTGTTCGGGTCCATTTTCTGAGATGGAAAAATTCGGGCGGAAAATTATTGGAAGAAAAAGGCAAAGTAGAGAAAATGCATGAATTTTCTGCTGACTCATTTGCCCGAATTTTCGATAGAATGCCCGGAAACCCAAGAATGTTCGCGCGCTTCGCGCGCGCTGGTTAGTTGCTGATGACTGACTGGAAAATCCGAAGGCAAAATTTTTCTGCCCCTAATTGGAATGGTCACGAACGCCCATGGCTTTCCCTTCGATCCCACCAGGGACCGTGCGGTAAACACCGGTACACTCAAATCACACCATGTACAATGGTGCTATCGAGCCTGGCAAGTGCGATCTAGAGGGTATGAAACGTTAAAATTCTCGAGGTACGATCGCGCCAACGATGGTGGCGCTCGGCTAGATGTATAAAATGGGCATTCGACCCCCCCCCCCCCAGTTTTCAAAACGGATCGCCGCCAATGGTTGATATTTCTGTCGCCAACGAGACGATGGACTCAATGCAGTACATACACAAAATGGGACTATGGTGTCTACGCCGCCTGCCGAAAGGCCAGCAGCTGTCGCGCCACTGGGGGGTGCATAGGCATAACATGAATACGTATGTGTGTAGTGGATAAAAAATGAAGGAGGGGGGGGGGGGGATGGGTTCAGGAACGTATGGCTCCCAAGCTCGGAAGTGAATGAATCAGTGAAAGGTTGGATTGGGAGATCGCTCCACACAACCCAGCATGTGTGTCAGTCAATTACTGGCCCTGATGACTTGGACGACTTTTCGGAACCACACATCAGTCTGAAGTCTCCGACGGTAGTTGTGGTGTCATTAGCTTGCTTAAATGAAGACGCTAAAGACTGACCAGAGGGCTCTAGGCTCTAGACCGTTTTACAGTAGTCTCAAACTGTCCTCATATACGTCTCTTCAAAGGACGCGGAGATCAGCCCGAGATGGTTCGGGGGAGTATAATAAGTCAACTTCACACTCCCAAGACTAGATTTTACCCATCTTTTGTTGACGCACCAAAATATCACCGGTAGTTTCGCTACGATCCGACTCTGGGTGCTCAGAGCGGACCGACTTTTTACGGTCAGAAACCGACTTTTCGTTAAATTAATCTCTAATTCACCACCTAATTCACGCCTTAGAGTGGCCACATATGGCGAGAGGGATAGGCTACCATACCTGAATTGGCGACCTCGCAATCGCGATGTTCCTAAACATTTTTTTTCTAAGTTGGTGAAAAATTAAGAGTGGTGTCTTGAAAATAAATACCCCCCCCTCCCAGGGCGTCAGCAACAGAACATTCCTTTGGGGGGGGAGGGGAGGGGGACCCCCATTTTTGCCGACTACCATTGCTGAGTGTTGACGACAACCCCACTTCATTATAGAGGGGGAAAGTGCCCACACCAAAAAAAAAAAAAAAATTTGGGGGGGGGGTCCCCCAACAGGGGTGTCGTACACGGAAAGGCAGGATGGGTGTTTGATTAATGAGGCGTTGCCACCAGCGGATGGCGCGGAGGCAGAGCTTGGCTGGGGTAGAAGCTGGTACTAATGATGGCTTTAGGTTGCATCAAATGAAATGTCTTCTTCTTACTGGAGACTGGGGGCGGCAACATCAGTGAGTAGGGTGGAGGTAGCGCCACCATGGTTGGCGCGGAGCGTCCAGAAATTTTTGGTTGTAAGCCCTCAGATGGCAGGAAACGGCACTTCTCAAGTGTTTTAAGCTGCATGCATGCAAGTGGAATTTCTCCTGCTATATGATTGCAAACATTGCAACTCTCTTACAGGATTTGAATTTCATTTTTAAAATGGGCAGCTGGATTTTTCAGTCTCAACATTTTTATTAGTTAGGTGTAGACCAAACTTCAGTTGAAAAATACTCTAGACTTTTTCCCCAAGTTTGATTCACCAATGAGATCAGTGATGACGGTTTGCCTTGATTGGAAGACATTAATCAAGGTTTGATCGATGCTTGAACTGAAATTTCATTCTAATAGAAGCTGATTTTTTTTCTATCAGGTACCCGCAGATCCACGAACGCTGGTGCTAGGAATAGATTCAGGTTTGAATCTAAAAGTAGTTGTCGTCTCATTATGGACACTGGTGGGTGGCACATCAGTTGAGTAGGGTGTGAGTAGTGTACGATCTAAGCGGAGTGCACCATTGGTTGGCGCGGAGCGTAGTATTTAGTAGACAAATTTTTGGTTTGTAGCCCCCCAGATGGCAGGGAAACAGCAATTCCCCAAAGGGTTCTAACTAGTTTGTTGAAGAAAGTCTAGACGGGATAGACGTAAGTGATTTTCCACTGCGGGATCAGTGACTGAACAGTTTTGACCTTGCTTGGTTGAATGAAAATTCAATCGAGCCAGGTTTGATCCATGCTTCAACTGAAATTTCATTCTATCAGACTGAAATTCGTCCATCATTGCCAGATTGGCCGACTGGGGGCCACCCCCACCACACAACAAAAGTTCGTTCTATACTGCCACAGATTGTCGAGAGGCCTCCCATGACCATTTTCAGCCCAGGAGAGATCTGAGGAGTTGAACGGAAACGTTTTGAAGTTTTCTCTCTTTCAAAACCCTTATCCATTTTCTTTTAGCCCTTTAACGTTCCAATTTGCCGATGAGAAATTTGAACGTAGGGCTGAAAACCACTATAAATTGCTGCCGAGATGGGCCCGTTGGCTACCCAGGCCAGTTTGAGCCAGAAATATTCGGACTTTGTAGGGGTTGAATGTACAAGTTATGTTTTCTTTCTTTCAAAACCTCTCCTCTTCAATTTGCCAATTGGGGACACAGAAGT
>JAODTK010001165.1:0-12117 GCA_026419785.1 Sclerodactyla briareus
CTGGTGAGACTCACAAGTCTAGCCACGGTTAAAATAATACTGCACAGTGGAAAGGAATTGCAAACATCATGATTCTATGCAGTGCGGAAAAAGAAATACAGAGATGTGTAAGCGATTCCTTGCCCATATTCAGACAATACTCTTTTCCCCTTTGAATGAAGTTGGAACTTACATTTGAATAATATAAATTAATATGAAAGTTGACAGTGGCATTCCAAGATATATCCTGTTAACCAGCTCCTTCAGAATTGACCCTATAGACCTCTGGAGTGATTTTTGGTTCTTGATGGAAATATACGGGTTCAAGAAGGCAAGTACGGCCTCTCAAGAATCTCCATCCACATTGATCGGAGATGAGCACCGGCGATTACTTCGCCTTTCCTCCTCGAATAGTGATCAGATATAATCGAAGCAGGGGGTTCTAACCAATTCTCAACCTAGTCCGAGATCGCAATTTTACGTCCTCAACCAACAGGACGCTCAGTGAACTCTAGAACACGAATGAAGCGAAAAGTCAAACGCGAGTGCTCACCGCTGAGTGACGAGACTATTAAAAATAATCGTACACACCCCAGCCAAAAAGTCCAAAAGTCCCCTGCTTACAGCGGAATCATTAAGTGAAGACCCACGATATCGCCTATCACGACCGCCAAGTACAGACACCTAGGAAATACATCCCAGTGGACTACTTGGATTCGAACCCGGAATGTTTCCTTCAAAGCGGCCCTGATCAATAACACTCTGCCATTTTTCTGCCCAAAAGCGTCACTGGCACCACTCTGACATTACACTCGCCTCCTAGGAGTGGGCATAACCCATGTGAACCCATCGTCACAATCAACGTTCTTCATTCAAGTGTCCAGCCTCTAAAATGCAGTAGCCATGGGTTTAGATCTGTTGGGGGGGGGGCAGGGGGGACACGTCCCCCACTTTCGAATGGAGGAGGGGGGGCTTGGGATATCATATTCAAATGACCCGTCCACTTTTTGATCCTCGATGAAGCCGAAAAGTCATGTCCGTTCTCGTTTTAAAGTTGGCTGTGATGGGCTTGAAAAATATTGAGAAAGGCAGCCCCAAAAGCACAGATGACTTTTATTCCGAACCCGATTGTCCCAAATTTCCGCGCGCAGACGACCTGTAACTGTTGCTTCTATAGTGTCGTGAGCGTTGTATTTTGAAGTTTGAGGCATATTCTGAGATATGGAAGCTTTTATGCAAGTTTTCTCCATCAGGAAAACATAAGTGAGACCATTCTATTTGTGGTGTTTAAACAAAGGTGAGATTCACAATAAAATGTCCATTGTTTTCAACACTAAGCGGCGTTGAACATACGAGGCGGATGAGCGCGGACTGCTCAACACATTATGGAATTAAAAGCACGTTGAAGACGAGGAAAGGAAAAACCGCTTGGGCAACGAATAGGCACAATTCAGGCAACAACCTGCCAAAGTGGATAATAACTGGCCCACAATGTAGGCAGATTGCCGATTTCTCTCGTCGAAAGCGCCGATGATTGAGCAAAAATTTGTCAACCTTGTCAAGTTGGCAGTCTTGATGTTATCGATGTCCAAGAAATAATGCAAAAACTTGTCCGTTCCGGTATCCTGATGGTTGTTTCGCTGTCAGTAACTGTAGACCACGTGCACATAGCTATGAGATTCCGGGAAAAATATTTGAGTGCAATTTTGGGGTAATTCTGCGACTATATTTTACAATTGCTTTCTAACATCGCTTTCTAGCCAGCTGAATGCATCAATAGACGATGCACTCCAACTTGACCATATTATATCTTGCACTTCAATTCAACAAAAACAGTCCGTGGCCCATGATCCAACGAGACAGCACATAATTGTGGGGCGCTTGAGATATTCCCCCATTTTGAATGCGCTATTAGGAATATATGTTTGTTACAAAACCGGGGCAAGAATGTATAATTCTAGCAAGAATGAGAAGCATTTTTTTAAATCATGGACTATTCCCATATTCCATGAAACCGTGCGAAATTAGCCACCTTCGACTCTTGTTGTGTTCTACCTTCATTAATCGCAAAACAAAATTCTAAAACTGTGATATTCAGTCAAAATTTCCCGTCGAAAGAAACGGGTACGAGCCAACGAGACAAAACGAAAAAGTATAACCTTGCGTCTCTAGAATGGGCTAACCACGGTCCTGACTTCCAGTCCTTTTCCCCTAGACCCTGAGAACTTACTGCCCTTGGTGGCAGCACATTTTCGCACAGAACAAAAAATCATATTTAAGAGCATGAATTTGCACCTATAAAGCCAAAACTTTTCAGAAGGACTGGTCAACCCTGACTGCCTGAGACCCCTCTCACGGGGCCTAATAAATGTTAGCCCCTCGCCTAGTCCAAATGTCTTACGTCACTGCTGCCGACCGAGTGAAAAATAAATCTAGACCTCATTGACGGATTCTAAGTTTCCTTTCTTCCTTCAACATGAAATCACATTCGCAGGGCGAAAATACCTTCAACCCAATAAATCAATTGAGTCTACGCTTCCGCCCCAGTCTAAACAGAGTAACTAGGCTACATATTTTGTTTACAATTCATTAATGGTAAACGCAAACGGCTTTGACCTCTGGCTCACCCTACCAAAGTGCGTTACCCCTGAAAGGTTCAAAGTTATTCTGAGATGAAAAATCCGGTGTGCAAAAATTGACAATAATCCGGAGAATCTGGACTGAACAAGGCAAAAGTGAAGGAAATGCCCAAAATGTCCTGCTGACTGGCCTAAATTTTCAATCAAACGCCCGAAAACATGCAAAATGGGCTGCTTTTCTGTCTTTTAGGCAAAACATATTCTGCAAAAATCATAAGGTTCCCGTACGCCTTGGCCTGCTCATCAGCACTTTTTTTTCTCCTTTCGCATTTCTTATTCTGTGCAATCCCCTAATGGATGCATGAGGACAAATTGTTCACTGATGTGCCAAACAAGCTGGCACTGGCATCATCACATTGGCTTGCGTAATAGTCAAGAGGGCAATTCTCCTGCTGAAAGTTGAGGGTCCCAGGAGGTCAAGAGTAAAAACACGTATGTACGGAGGACTTCCAAAAGTTGGGGTCACTACCCCACAAAGACTGCGCCCTTGATTGGAAATAGGTCCTAGCAGATACCTCGTATATTGCTATTGGCACACATTTTATTTTCATTCCTTTTTCAACCCCAATCAGGTGGCATATTGTAATCAGGCCCAACATATAAGATAGTAAAGTATATCACGAATGCGTACAGACCCACTCAAGGCAATCAGTCATAATATCCGGACTGGGTCCCGGCCAGGTTGCAGGCCTAACTTGAGGTAAAAAAGGCCGAAATCCCCAAATTCGGAGAACTATGGAGGAAATTTGGGCAAAGTACAAATGACAAGTTTTTTAATTTATGGATTTGGTGGCCGAATTTTCGCGCGAATCAGTACTGATTTAAGTTATGGCCATATAAACTAATCACTAACCTTCTGTAGTCTGGGTAAGTTGTTTCTGGCCCCAATTTACTTGAACCTGTTAACGTGTACTGTGCACTGTCATTTTATTATAGTGGTGTGGCGGTTGGTTCACATGATTATCTATTGATGAGCGTCTAAACTGATTCAATAATTGTCTTACTGAACAAAAAGCGCGTTGAAATTGCCCCTAATAAGTCCCACGAACCCATGTGCGGGCCCCAGAGAAGATTTGGACCCACTAGTTCCGAAGTCGAAGGATGCACATGTTTTCATACCGAGTTGCTCTCGAATTTTGAAACGAATGGCAAAAAGTGCATAAATTTTCAACGGCGTTTTTATACTCGGCGTTGTTGAGTATGCGAGTCAATGCTTCGAATCATTTTGTTTACTCGAATAAAAATTTCAGAAGCCTTGTGGCAGACTCCCCACCCTCCCCCCTCCCATTTGTCTGAGATGACAAATTCGGGTGAAAATTCGTGGAAAATTTGAAAGGAGAACGGCAAAGTGAAAAAATTCCTGAATTTTCTGCTGACTTTTTTCGATGAAATGCCCGGGAGACATGCAAAATCCGCGCTCTTCGCGCGCGTCTGGTAGTCTTTGATGATCGTGTAAAATTTGGCCAACTATTTACTGCTCCCAATTGGAATGGACCGTTACGCCATATGGCTTTTGCCCTCGATCCCACCAGGGACGTTGAGCGACCTCAGGCCTCTGGATCCCACGCAAACGAAGCCAGAGTAGAAAAGGTCATAAAAAATACATGTGTGATATGCGGGATAAATGATCTTAGTATGCCCTAATGACAATTTTTTGTCTGTTTCCTAACTCAAACACACATGTAGATGGGCGCAATCGAGTCTGGCAAGTGCCGTTCCCGCGATCTGCAGGGTAATGAAAAGCTGAAATTTTCTTTGTACGCTCTGCGCCAACCAATGGTGCCGCCCCGCCTTGTATTCATTTGCCTTCGATGCGTTCCCCCCCCCCCATATGTCAAAACGGATCGACGCCTCTGCATTAACCAAGCTTTAGTATGGGTAATACTATGATAGTCTCGTATTCTGGTATGGAGCATTGCTAGTATCATCCTCACATTGGCCCATTCCCATAATGATTACGGTTGACCCTATGATTAGACGAGAGGCTTTTGCCATTTCTATAAAACACTTGGTCGGGCTGAAGATCAGCATTCAATTCACGGAATACTGTGCTATTGTGGGCTGCGAACCTCCTTTGTTCTTGTTAGAAAAGCTCGACATCTTCGTGGGTCCTTACGCTTTCAATAGGTCTTGTATCTAATATTCCACTTTTCACTCTCAATGATGTCGTACTGTGCGTCGGTCACCTGAATAGTGAGCCCAAAAGCAGAAAAAATAAAACTCTGGCTAGTCAAGACACACTGTCGTCCTCAAACCCTGTGTACCCCTTAGACACAATAGGCCCTCTTCTAAGTCTGCAAATCAAGCTCCTATATAGGCATATATCTAACTAACCTTTAGGAAACTGGATTGTGACTATAGTCGTGTTGGATAATTCGAATTATTCAGTAGACAAGGCCTATTTTAGGAGTTCTAGGACGAAATTTTTTCACTCTCTTTTTTTGTCTCGCCTGATGAAATTCAGGAGGAGCCTTATGGTCACTATGGCTGTGTGTGTGTGTATGTGTGTGTGGGCGTGTGTGTGTGTGTGCGTGTTGTGTGTGTTTGTGTGTGTGTGTGTGTGTCACACTTTTCTCCTAGCAGGATATCTTTTCGAACGGCAGTGTTATTGCGACACAAAAAGTTTTCAGGGTAGCATCGGGGTTGGGTGAACACGATCTGATTAATTTGTGGTCGCGCAATCACTAATAAGTAAGGTAATTATCCTATTTTCCTGTAATTTATTGTTTTTAGCTCGTGAGCGATTACGGAGGAACCGTAGGTTCTATGTGACTTGGTTTGGCACATAGATGCGGATATTAGTCATTAACTGATTTTAGATTTCAGTGTAAACTACCGTCCGTCAAAGTCCATTCGGGTCAAAAACCAAAGTTTGTTTGGCATAACATGGGAACCGAATGGCTGCCAAGGTTGGGAGGTGCACCATTGTGATTCACTCGTTGAACCTTCCATCTGTGTGACCATTTGACCTCATTTTGACCTTTACCTTGTTTTTTTGGCCGAATCAATTTTCCGAGGCCATTTTCGGATCTCAAAGGTCACCTTCTGATCGAACGGCCCATAATGTGACCCCATGGACCTTTGTGCGTGAAGATATAAGAGGTCAAATTTTAATTTGATTAAGCGCAGTTTAGGATGTTTTTCATAGTTGATTTGTCATGGTGATTTTTAGAATCAGCAGGTCAAACTACCCCTGATAATTAGGTCAAGAGGTCAAGGTCAAATGTCAAATTGAATGTGCCTATTTTTAGAGTTTTTTTTACAGGCAAAGAAATTGAAACATTGTCAATTTCTGCTGTAAAATTTGGATATGTGACAGAGCTCTGTGTCTGAATGCGAAACAACCTCCCACGTCATCGGGCACTTGGTTATCAAGTTACAAGGGGTCAAAGTTGGTTTTGATACCATTTTAGCAATAGCAAGCATCGCAGTATACTTTGGGAGACCTTATGCTTGTAGGACTGCGGGCATCTCATCGAGAGTAACATTTTTCATAAAACTGACAATGTCCATCAAAGGTCATTAAGGTCACTTTGGACAAAACTAATTTTTTGGAGACAACTTACAATGACTTGCTTGGCAATGTTGAAATTTCAGGACAGGGTGTACGTCATGGTTGAGAACATTTTTCCATCAAAAACCATCATGTCATCAAAGGTCATGGGCAAGGTCACTTTGGCATATAACTGCCAATAGTAGGTGTTCCTGCACACTTCCAGTGACTTTCCTGATGTGGTTCAAATTCAGGACAGGTGTAACGCCATCTAGGGTTAACATTTTTTTATATAAAAATGGTCATGTCATCCGATTTCATTCAGGTCAATTTGGAGGGCAAAACTGATTTTGGTACTTTTTCGCAATAGCACTGTGCGTGTTCATCAAATCCAAATGCTGGATTATACATGGAGAGTTAACAATTGTTCAATAAAAGCTGTCATGTAATTGAAGGTCATTCAAGGTCACTAAGGGTTCAACAACTGTTTTCCGGCGAGATCGGAGAATTGAATATCTGTGAAGGGCTGGAAGGTTCACCATTGTGATATAATTGTTGACCTGCATGTGTGTGACCTCTGACCTCAATTGACCTCTGTCGGGTTGTCATGGTGGTTAAAGGTTGAGTCTGAATAAATGTGCTTATTTAGAGGAGGGCAAAAAAAATAAAACTGGTTATTTGGATATGTGATAGACCTGGTGTGTGCTTTATGGAGGAAGACCAACTCCCCCGCTTCGATCGGACACTTACTTTGGAGTTTACAAGGGTCAAAGTTTAATTTAAATAGCTTTTTCGCAATAACTTAGGCCGTGTTCATTGGACTGCAATTTGCTTCTAGGAGTAGATGCATCACAGGAGAGTAACAATTTTTTTTTATAAAAACCGCCATGTCATTGAAGGTCATCCAAGGTCACGTAGGGCCAAAACTGATTTTAGTACTTTTTATGCAATAGCACTGGCATGTTCATCTAAATGCAAAATGCTCCTAGGCTAGGAGTGGATGTATCCATGGGAGAGTTACAACTTTCCCAATGAACCTGCATGTCATTAAAGGTCATATCAATGGTCACTTAGGGCAAAAACTGTTTTTGGCCATAATCAGCGAATTGAATATCTTGTGGCTGCTGGAAGGTTAACCATTGTGAAATTGTTGACCTGCATGTGTGTGACCTCTGACCTCAATTTGACCTCTGTCGGGTGGTCATGTGGTTTCAAGGTTGAGTCTTGATAAATGTTGCTTAGTTAAGGAGTTACGGGCAAAAAATAGAAACTGTTATTGTGGATATTGATTAGACCTTTGTGTGCTTTATGGAGGAAACCAACTCCCGCTTCCGATCGGACGCATACTTTGTAGGGTAAAGTTTAATTTAAATAGCTTTTTCGCAGTAACATTAGTCGTGGTTCATTGGAATGCAAATATGCTTCTAGGAGTGGATGCATCACATGGCGATAAACAATTTCTATAAAAACCGCTATGTCAATGAAGGTCATTAACGTCACGTAGGGGTCAAAAACTGATTTTATACTTTCACCAATATGGTAATTGAGTCGTCTCATTTGCATAATTTATGCAAATTCACAAGTCGTCGTCGGATTTTTTTTCCTTCCACACCAATCATTTTTGTGAATAAAGCACTCTTTGTGTATTCACTCATATAAAGGTATTATTCACATAGGTGGAGGACACTGGAGGTCATTCTGTGTTCTTTTTCGCATGGTGTTTTCCCAAATTACATATTTGGTTTGATTTTCCCTGAAGCTTGATGGTATGGTCAACCTATTTTATTCCCCCAAAATGGTTAACATAACATTGACTTGAGTCACTGGGGGTTTGCAGTGTGTATGAATTGGTTCCATTCATTCAAATGTTCACGTTTGTTGAATCCCATGTATGAAGTGTGGTCCTGAGATATGTGATGATCAAATGCGTCAATAGGAAGTTGAAAATTGTGTGTAAATTATGCAAATTTAGCGCTCTTAGTCCATTTCCACAAAACTTATACTTCTTCACTCTTCAGTAGCAATGTCCATATCAGTCCTTACGAATTTGAAATTTGATCACTGATTAGTAGGGGGGTGTTAATGCTATAACCAAAATCTTAAAGCAACACATTAAATTCCTTGTAACTGTTTGCATTGTGACTATTAGATGGAAACCCTGATCGCGCAACCAGGCGAGACACTGGGGGGCGATCGCCTTGTCTGGTTCCTTTCATTCCATTTTGCTATAACACTAACACTGACTGCTCCACTGCTTTCATTGATCACTCACTTCGCGACTGTGACCAGTATGGTCCGTACTTTTGGTTCCGTAATAATGTTAAAAAAACAATGGTTCAACTAAACGTGTGAGAAAGCCGAGCAGGGTTCCCATTTGTGCGCAGTCCCAGTGCGTGACTAGGCCGGACAGACAGGAGTGTTGCAACTCGCCCACTTAGGCTACATGTACTAGGCTACAGGCGCAGTAGGCGCCAGTGTTGTGTGGTTTTTTGATGTCGTTCCGCGGACTTCTTTCTCCCAAAAATAAAATCCCCGGGGATTGTTTTATGCAAGAACCGCCTATCTTCTATACGCAGTGTTGTTAGGTTAAATCGTTTTTTTTTTACTTTCCACAAAAAAATAATCCATATTTTTTTTTTAGTGATTTCATTCAGCCATAATTGGCTCGGAGAACCCAATATGTTTTGTTACTTTTCACTTTGCTTCAAATTGAAAACCATTCTGTCGTTCCAATCTCCGAATGAATTTTCGAAGAAAAATTTTCCGTTTAAAATCTAACCTTTTAACCGAATGCGTCAATGAGGAAAATATCGAGATATAGAAATTTACACAGTTTTTCCAAATTCCATCATCTCGACAATGTTTGCTCAATTTTGAGCAAGAACGTGACTGAGGTCTGTGGTCCTTTAATCTTTGGTGAAATTTTACCCTTGTTCGTTCGGCCATTCCAAACTGAAGGTATTTGCTAGAGCCATGTTTTACTACACATACAAACATACACATACACCCCCTGCACACACACACAAACACCCTGTTTCCTTTTGCAACAGCAGCACCGACTGGCAAACTTACTACAATAATCTCATTCTGCCTTCGGGACCGACGAGCTATAGATCTCACCATATAACTTCTACACTGGTATAGGGTCGTCTGTTACGATAATTTAATTCGCTGTGCTGCAGATTTCACTCTAAATCGACATGTCACGTTAAAGTTGTAGCATTATTGAATGAAGTTTATTTTTTTATTCTTCCACTAGGAAGACGGCAGTCTGTAATTAATTGAAGTGATCCTTCCCTCTGTTAAACGTAAGCACAGTTTCGAAAGCGTTTTATTCAGTTCCTTATCTTTAATGGTTTACAGGATTTGGCATCCATTTTTTTTACCCCCCCACCCCTCGCGCCTCCCCCTTTCATCGACTAATATTTGCTGCCTCGTTTTTTTTTTCTTCTTCTTACGAATTTGCATGAGCTGGAATGAGTCGAAATTTGAATTTACCGAATGGAAAATAGAAACTGCAGACTGATTGATTGCACGTTATAGAGTTTTTCGTTTTTCAAATCGTTGAATTCTCAATAATTACGAGATTTTTCCTTTTCCAGTGGCCTGCGACACTGCTAGAAAATCTGAAACAGCAAAGCTGTCATTGTGTATATACAATGTTCCCTTCTTATCTTTCAGATAGGTTCAGTAAACCACCACAAAGTCTCATGCGACTAAAGAACCCTCTGCCCGATAATTGAACGAGAAACAATGTCTCGAAGTCGCAAATGTTTCTCGGGGTTTTTTTTCATATTTCCTTTCCTGGAGGCCAATTGAATCGACTCGCAACAATCCAGGGGAAGAGTTATTCCAGATATTGCACATACTGATTGATTATTGACTCCAATTCGGATTGCTTGTAGTTGCACTGAGAAAAAACGAAATCTCCATCGTGTTGCGTCTCTCATCACCAGTAGTACAAACAGCGGCGGAACACAACAAGGAAGCGCTATTGGGTCCACAAATGGGACAGTAAACGAAGCATCGCAGTAGTCAGTCGTCGAATCTCAAGAGAGAGCGGTCGAAAAAATTCGTTCTAGCAATATGAACATTCCAAGATAGGACCTGCATGATGACGTGATGTATAAAATATATGGCCCCTAATGGAGCCTCATAAGTACCATAGTACATTAGTGTATTATTTTCTGAACGTATGTTGAAATTACTATACTTAAATTTACTATTACTAACTAAAACAAGCACGTTGTCAACATTCAATGTCTATCTGCGTGTTGTACATGCGGAACACGGACCTAATACATTAACTTGAGAGGCAATAGCGCCAAAAACTCGTAACTATTTGAAGATAAAAGTTGTCCCAAGTGCGAGAACACGTAATTGCATTGTATGTGTGAGATAGTATCAGCACACATGACAGTTATGGTACTATAACTTTCAGACTGCAGAAGAGCTGCGTAGACAAATCTAGTTAGAGTAACCTGGCTGTAGAAAATTACAGTGGTGTGTGCTGTAGGTAAACTCAAAGAATACAATCGCCTTCCAGCATGGGTAGGGGGACACTTTGGCTTCTGGGCTATATGTAGAGCGACTGATACCCAAAAGTCGGTTGTATATGCTTCGCACATAACATGTCATCAAACGTACAACAAATGACATAGTACTGTTTAGAGTCAACTTCACCAGCAAGTCAATCAGTATAGGCGCCTTATCGCTTGATGCCGGGGGCTGGATGCAAACCATATATACCAGCAACGAGTATGAGTAACCAATAACTTAGGAGAAAACTAGGGTGTTTCACGGTTGATGGGAAAACAGTCATTACTGGGTAGACAATCCTAGGACGGGAAAGAATTTATTTTCTTTATGGATTATTTCCATTGGTAAACAAAATCAGATACCATGCACTTCAGTAACCCAGATTTTTGTCTCGCCTGAACAAAGTTAAGGAAGAGCCTTAGAGATCCCTTTGTCGGGTTTGTGTGTGTGTGGTGTGTGTGTAGGTGTGTGTGTGGGTGTGTGTGGTGTATGTGTGTCCCACTTCCTCGTAAGCAGGAGTTTCCGAAACGTTAAGCCGATTTTTGATAAATTTCGTATGTAGTATCGGAGGTGGGGTGAACACGATCTGATCAGGTTTTGGGCACAAAAGTCATAATTAAGTGAGGGTGATTAGCAATTTAGTCCTTGATTGTTCAGGCTCGTTAAGCAAGATTACGGATGAACCGTACGTGCTATGGTGACTGGTTTGGCAATGGTGGGAGGATATAAGGTAGATGAACTGATAGATGTCAGCGTATAAAATATGCTAATTTTGTCATCTAATTTGCATAATTTATGCGAATTCCAAAGTGTCAGCTTTTCCGAAACTTGGGAATCTGGATCCACATTCAGTGCCAGAACTTTTTACCAAAGATTGGGGGTCAAATGGAGGGTCATTCAAGTGTACTAATTTGCATAAATTATGCGTTAAATAATTTTAAGGTTTGCCGGATTTCCATGCAAAAAATTGGTAGATATGGCTACCGTGTACTCTCAAATTTTCGGTCACCATTGGTCCTGAGATATTTGGCCGTGAGGTGAAAATGGGTGTCAATTGGGTATAATTTGCATAAGTTGGTTCACATTCCCACAAAAATATACCCTAGTAGACCTTGTCAATAATCAGTTCGAATTTGAATGTTCCCTGATTAGTAGGCTTCTTCTGTTAAATGCTAATATCAAAATCATTAACTCAACCAGGAATGCCTTGTAATTGTGTGCACGGTGATGATAGAAGAAAACACTGATCGCGCAAACAGGACGAGACGCTGGGGGCGATAGCCTTGGGTTTTAATACTGACATTGCTCGATACTCCAGCCAGAACAACTTTCTTGAGGTCGGCGAACTGTATATGAAGTGACCGACGCGTGAAGGGGATGAGGGATGTGTAGTCATAGGGGCCCACGACCCACTGGTGTTGAGAGACTCCCCCTCAAAACCTTCATCCGCATACGTTACACATGTCA
>JAODTK010001166.1:0-105000 GCA_026419785.1 Sclerodactyla briareus
AAACCATCAAAATCTGACGGACACGCTAACGCACACACACCCACACACACCACCACACACACACACGCACACCACAAACGGACACTTTTGAAAGTGGCACCTCATTGCTGATCATCCGCACCCTTGGGTACCCCACCAATGGGTACCCCTCAGTGATAGTCCAAACCACCATATGGTTACCATAGCCACCGTTGCTAGGCAACCAGCAAGAGTAAATATAGGTGAAAAGTGACTACAATATCTCGTCAGGCCTTCGGCGATGAGATAATAATAGATAATACATGTTTACATATATAAAACTAAGACGGCGATGCAAGTTTTGAAGGTTTCATATCTATATGCGTAGCCGCTATGGCCGAGTTCATTTTAATAGTGGCCCTCACCAAACCCTACCATCTGATAGAATGTATTACACGTTTATCAATGGTGAAACGTGTTTGAAAAGCAACAACTTGAGATATACGCCAAACTATACAATCGTGCTCGTTCTTTGAATAAAACCCGAAAGTGACGAGCGGGGGTTGGGGGTCGGGAGATTGGGGTGGGTACGGGAGGGTTACCACTAATTCCACGAGGGCGCCTGACAAGTGGCTTCATCGTACCTCACACTACCCCTATTACCCTCGGTCCCTTTTTGGCGCCCACTAGTTCCCTTTTCCTGCACTCCATTTCCAATTACTAGGTTTCTTTGGTTCCCACAATCGTCTTCTCGTTGTTTCACTTTCCCTCCTTCTTCATTCGCGTTTTGTAGCCTTCGATTTCCCCGGTTTCCTCCCCCATCGATACTCGTATCGGGGGGCAGAATATTTTTTTCCCTGCCCCCCCACTTGCACAAGACCACTTCCACCGACGGTCAATTCCTCCACGTGTGCCCAAAATTCATCATTCCTATGTCGTCTCTGAAAATTTTAGGGGTATGATCTGAACCTAAAATAGGAAAAAGAAGGATCCAAGCCTAATCTTTATTTATTTTCAATCGTCAATCCTATTTTTTTTCTTGTCAATGCGAATTGGATTTGGGTTATTTCTTATGCTATCATACGCACAACAGCGGTACGTTAGGTATGCTTGTGATGTAGCATCACCCTCTAGTCAGAACTTTATAAACAGTGAAACGCATTTTCATCAGTCGTTATCATGGTCTACACACAATTTACTCTATACCTCTCACAGCATACCCTCCTGCCTAATTTTGTGGTTCCTGTCATAAAGGTAACACACGTCGCAGGTCCAGCCCAGGACATGTACTGGGGAGCTCCTTGCGATGCAAATCATTCTGAGCCGTGTGTGATGCCCCAACAGCGCCCCACTGACCATAGTGTTATAGTGCCCTGTAAGTTTGGGCGACATGTTTCGTAGTTCTTCAAATATGTAGAATATGTGCCGCTTGTCAGCCCGTCTCTTGTCCGAGCTCCACATAAATAAGCCCTAGTTTTCTCTGTGATGTTAATACACCCTCATACCTGGATGATGCTTCTGCCTACGCCCTCGATTTTTTATTTTCGAATTATTATGTGGTTTCGTGCTTCCGTAATCGATCGCCTGACGTTCCAGTTCATGGGTCAGCGTATTCGGAATCAGAGTAACGCTCATGGGGACTTTGAACAGGGCACCATACGTGGTCTGATGTCATCTCCAGTTAATATAATATCTCCCTGGTCATACAGGTACATATGTGATTCGATAACAATAAATAGATCTCTGTGGCGGCCCGTTCGTCTCTCTCCAATCATAATAATTCGTTCGGTGTGATTGTTTCGTGGCTGTTTATGAGTTCCTTGGCGATGGCGGTGCATACTCTTCTATAAATCATAAAATTATAACTCGGCGGTCATTTTTGTTAAAACATATTTGTTCCTTGACTAAGAAGCAGTATCTTAATAACTTTCTCGTCCTATTTGAATCCAATCCAATAGGGATGCATGACCCTCTATCGTTGAATTGTTCATCGATATATATTCATGGGAAACAGTGAAAATACTCATGTTAATTAAATGTGGAAAGAGAAATGAAAAGTTTGGTCATTCTTCTCAATTAATCTAATTAGCTCATGGTCACATGTACATATGTGGTTCGATACAATAAATAGATGCTTGTGGCGGCACGTTCGTCTCTCGCTAATCAATAATAATTCGTTCGGTGTGATTGTTTTTCGTGGCGTTTATGGATGTTCCTTGTCGATGTCGGTGCAATACTCTTCTATAAATCATAATCCTAACTTTGGTCCATTTTGTTAAACATATTTGTTCTTTGACTAAGATGGCAGTATCATAATAACTTTCGCTCCTATTTGAATCCAAATCCAAAGTAGGGGAGCATGAACCTCTATCTTTGAATTGTTCTCTATATACATATTCATGGGAAACAGTGAAAATACTCATTTTGAATTAAAATGGCGAAATTAAAAGTTGGTCCAATTCTTGATAACTCACACCACCTCGAAGTCTCTATTGAGCGAATGGCTCTGTGTCAATGACACACATTTGTAACGGATTCCCAACTGTCATCATCTCGGAGAGCGAGCTATTAATACCCTATGACGACAATGGTTTGGGACGAAGTTTCTCGCTGCGAAGGATAGGTTCGGATTGGGGATGGGTCCCAAGTCGCTATCACTTGTTGAAAGTGGGGTTCCAACCTAGTAGGTGGTCTTCGGAAGTACTAAGCATTTTTTCGTTGTGAAAAAACAAAAAAAAAAAAAAAAACAAAAACCAAAACATGTAGGCTCGTGAAGCAACAGGTTCCTGTAGTCATGCTTATCGACACCTCAACTGTATGCTGACTGCTCCCGTGAGCGAGGGGAGGGGGGGGGGGGTTTTCCGATTGACTTGTGGTATTGTATCATAGCAAATTTCTTAGCGATGTGAGACGATTACGCTATGAATGATTACTGATATAGCATACGTGACTCAACCTAAACTTTTAATCTGTCGCTTTCAGAGAGAAAAAGGATTCACTGAGCGAACTTGGGCAAAAGTATGTGAGCAATCGACCGTATCGACGCCTATTGAGAACTGAAATCCCCCTTTTCAACCGTACTGGTTCATAATTTGCAACAGAAGAAGCCTCTAAATAAGCATCGAATGAGTTTCCTCACAGATTCCCTTGTTCTCGGAATGCCATTCTTCACCGGCACTCCCACTAACCATCGAAATGGAGTACACAATATGAGGTGGTTGTAGAGAGAGAGGTAACCTCGCTGTTTCCGTTCAAATCACTAGAGCCTCCATTCGTTCACTAAGCCACCTGAGGTTTTGGTCGTGAGAAAACCTACGGCGTTCGACGTACTCCTCTATGTGTATTGTAGATCAAACCCACCAAATATACTAGATCAGCTAGTCCTCTAACCCATCTACTGGGGTTGGGTTGGTGTGGGTGCGGTTCACAGATCTGCAGCAGACTCTATCAGCTGCCCAATCATTAGTATTGAATGTCACTCGGAATGTAAACTTACATCAGACTGCTTGGCCAATAGCAATTACTCCGTTGTTCAGTTTTTGTTGTTTTAACATTCCTTATGTTAACTTTGAATTTTGAAAAAAGGCCCGCCCTGGCCGCAACTATGTATATAATTTTCGCCACATGTGGAACTCTCCCAGTATTACGAATTTAAAAAGGTATACTATCTTTTACACAACCATTTTTTCAATTTAGTTTTTTTTTTTTATATCAGTCAATACAACAGATTACAACAGTATGGGTACCAATGTTACTGGAAGGGAGGACATGGCATAAATGATAAATGAAATTATGAATTAATTATAAAAGAGGAATAACTTTAGACTCGAAAGTAGGAGGCCCCTGATACATTTGTCAATGCGGAACCATTATTCTTGTTTTTGTTTGGCCGCCAGAATCACGTTCCAACCTTTATTATTGTATCATCTTCCTGTGAATTCTCACAATCCCTGCCGCATTCTATGACCCCTGTCCTTGAATGATGAGTTTAATAAATTTTTGAGGCGCTATTCCTCATTTTTCAGTTAACAATCCCCTTGGTTTTTTTTCAATGACACTTGTCATCAATTTTTTTTATAATTCCGTGATCTCGGAGGGCGGGTTCAATGGCACGTTCCAGAAATGTATATTGAGAAAGAACTTCATTCAATGACCTACCGGCAGCCCTGGAACCACCTGCTGGCACGTTATCGATCAGGCCGATCACGTGACAGGGTTCCAAAACTCTGACGCCCTTCAGTGGTTGACAAAGGTTCAGCGTGCGCCGGACCGAAAGCTACCAAAACGGTTGGCAATTTCTATGTGGAAAGATCATAGTTCTACTTATTTCATATAACTTCATTCAAGTTTATCCAAGAAAGTAGTTACAACATCACGTAGTCCTTGTGGGTGACTTGGGAAGAGTAGCGAGCACCGGATGTGGCAGCGCTATTGGGAAGTCCCCCGGGGGACACGAAAAAGGGGCGTACTGAAATAGTGAGTCCTGGATAGACAAGCTAGAGGTGCGTGCTGTATAGTACGGGTGTGACAAGTCATGATGATCAGGGGTAATATCTGTGAAGCGCTTTGAGCAGTCTTCGATGTAAAAAGCGCTATATGAGAACGAGATATTATTATTATTATTATTATTACCTCTCACAGCTAAACAAAATAACACTTTAGGCTTCACACTCGATATTGGTATCGTTGCACCGGTATTCCGGTATGGATGAAAATCAATGGAAACCAGAAGAAGTTAGAGCCGCTATGATTTTAGCGTCAACCCACGGTAGAATTGAGATTCCATGAATCACGGGTATCACGGGTCCTTCTACATTGTGCCATCATATTTTTTGAGGATTGCAGTTTTTGCCCAAAATAGATGAGACAGCCAACATCCTAATCAATTCCAAATAATCAGAGCGTTCTTGAAATCAACGTAACTTTTACTAATCACGTTTACCTCCTCGCCAACGAAAATTTTTGAATATTTTTTCTCGAAGATGTCATGAACCGCTAAAATATACCTCCATCGGTACTCTTGCCCAAACGCTTACACACCTCAAAAGAACGAGGACACGAGAACATTAGTTACTAATATGTGTGACAATGATGATGATTCATGAAAATTCGCGAATTGATATCCTAAGCCTACACGACATAATGAAAGATCTTTTTTCAATCACGACGTTATTCTGGCGGCGCCATTCCTCTTTTAGTTAGACAACTGAAATATTCGTGTATGCAAACAATGTTGGGACCACACTACCGGAAACGAGAAACGAACAATACTTGTTGAATTTAGTATACTATTCTTGACATTAGCCCGGATTGGGCAGGGGTTATATAATGTTATTGAGATTAGGATTCCGTGTTCACAAACCACAAGTAGCCGGAATATCAACTTTCAACATTTGTCATTCAAGACCCAATCACATTAATCTACATAACAAAACAATAGGGTTTTGTTTGTACTTGTAAGCATTTTGGACTTTCGTTGTTCAAGAGGCTTCCAAACTCTGTCTTCTATTGATCCTCAAATAATCATGGGCCTGCTCGTCTAAATGGAAAAGACTTAAAATTTAAATCGAAGGAAAGATTTAAATTAATCAAATCTAATACCCTTAAAAATCTGCTGCGAAGGTGCTTTTAGAGTAAGAATCGTTACGAGGCAAGTAAATCTAACTTAGATTAGAATTTTCCCAATCAGAGGCCCAGAACTGTTGTGATCGTCGATACAAAATATCGCCTTCCGTACAGGTGTATGCAGCAACTCTTTCGCTCGACGATATTTTGCTGAAGCCTGAAGTTGATGATCAGAAGAAAACATGTCAGACCTACAAACAGTCTGTGAATTCCAGGAGGCCCAAGGTTCCGATGTTTTTTTCTCTACTCGCGGGGATGGTCAGGGCAGGATAAACTGATACATTGTACTTTTGTCCCCACAATATGTGAAATTTGTTTTCCCTATCGTACAGTACGATAGGCTACTCTGTTGTGTATGCTGTTCGTATATGTCATGTCACCCCAGGCTAGGCATAACATCAGAACTGTGGTGAGCACTGTGTTTGTGTAAGCCAAGCCAGAAATGGACTGGTCGAAACGTCTCCTGACCAGATCAGCCCTGCAAAATATTGACCAATTCTGAATCTACAGCCTCTTTGGCCATAATTGACTGATCCACATGGACTGAAAGCAGTGCCAAGCGGCACTGGCCAAATCAGCAAGTGTTCTGTGGTACAACAACGTTTCGAAATACTGTAGGCGTAGGCAGTGTCAGACACTGTCTGTATCAATTTAGAGGGAGGAATGGGTTTTTTGCAAAGAAATTATATACTGCCTATAGTTTTTGTGTGGCAAACTGCCTGCTGTGCAGGTCCTAATGTGCGGTACGTAGGCGTCAATCAATGCCATCGAGGAACATCCTCCTCGAGTTCGACACCAGCTATTTTAGACGCTGATTTATGGTGTCGATGTTTGGAATTTTGGGAATCTGGTCATCAAATTGAGGACATTTATTTTTACTAGGTAATCACTCAGTGCCCTAGGCTAGGCTTTCAGTAACAGTCTTATATATTTCAAACTCCTAGGGCCTCATTTTGAATACGTATATGCCCAATTGGTGCAATTGTCAACTACCATGTGCACCCATCATTTTCCATTGTTGGGTACTTTCCTGGTGATTTCCTGGTGATGGTATATATTTTATCATTTCCTTCCCTTCCCGCTCAGGGAATATTATCCGAAACTGGATCAATGTAAGAATACAGCCATATGATCAGGCAACATGGTACTGTTCCAACCATTCATTGAATTGTTTCGGGCTTAAAATCCACTGGTGCACATAGATATTCTTCGTGGAAGGATTTGTACACGTGACAGTCACTACAGTCCAAGTACACAATTAATTCTACGGTAACTATTCCTACATGGATCATACTCCTATTCACAAAATTGTTTCCTACTGTAACAGTTAGTAGCCTGGTTATGGATGGGGTCGGTTAACTCTGTTGCGGAATAAACTCCATCAATTGATGTGCGCGATTAAACAATTTATTGAATAATCAATTGAAATTGAATAGTCGATTAATGAAAACAGCCCTGGATAATTGGAAGTGCAATCAAATTAAAAGTTGGCACGTACATCTTTTTGTTTTTCAACAGGTGCCTTGACCACACAATTAACAGATCATTTAATTGTAATACTGTAGCTCCTACCATAATACGCGAGCAACAAGTATTTGAAAAAATCTCTCCGTAAAGGAAGCGGGAGGGGATGTATAGTTTATTTTTCCCTTGGCTGATTGAAATGTCTCTGCTGGTTACCTGCCCCCAATCCAAACCACACATACACTACGCCTACTTGCATTTTCTCTCCCCATCTCCGTAAATTAACAATACACTAACTTTCTCTCAACGGCTGGCGAATTCTGACATCTTTTCTTTCTAAATTCTTCCTGGCTGGCAACCGTTTTGTTCCTTTTTATAATGCTAAAAATAAGTGCTTCCCCCTGGCATCCTGATTCCCCGCCAGCCTAAATCCAAATGACCGAAACTGTCACCAATATTATCATCATGGCATGTTTCACCTATCAAATATTTGATCGCCCTCCTCTAAGCCACCCAGTCCTGTATTACGGTTATGATTAAAATCTGTGGGTGTGACTGTCCCCAACTGTGATTGGTTCCCCGCTTGAATGATAATTGATCATCCTATTCAGCTTCTCCCTTTGCCACGCGCAGTATCGGCCTCGGCCCGTCTACTTGGCTTGGCTTGCAATATACATATTTGTTTTGTTTTGGCTGTACTGCGCTGCGGGCAATAATCACTGATACTTTTTGTGCAGGTGGGGCCTGGGGATTAGCTGACTGGTAGCCACGTGGTTTGTATTCTTTGTCCCTGGATTGCTCAGCCCTTGTGAATGCCAACTGTGGGATTAATTGATAACCAACCACGCAATATCTCCATATACATTAATATTTGAAAGGATTGCGTGAAATAGATGCTCACATGTGTCGTTAAACGCCCACAAAATGAGTAGGAAACACATTTTTTTGCATTTTGTCACTCATGTTATAATCACGCGAACTGGTACGTGTTATCGATTTTCAATTATCAATCATTTTTGGAAACAATTAATCGACTAAAATTTGTTGGCAACAAATTAATACTTGTGATCACACAGCCCTTATGCCATCATGCAATATGTATAGAGGTATACTGTCATAGTTGATTGGTAGGTGTATTTTCAGTACTTTTCTAAGTGAAGAAATGGACAGTCTGCAGAATGTTGTTACTTACAAAAAAATGAAAGTGAAAGTTTTGTATTTGAAACAATAAACTGATTCCTTTCTCTGTGTATTCCAACTGTCATGCAATATTGTGTCATAGGAAACTTTCCCATAATTTCTTCACATGAATAAAGTACTGTTACAAATGTGACATGCATGTGTTACAACATCAGCATAGCAGCACTAGTTGACATACGCCACTTCTTACTGTCTATTTATGA
The DNA here is from genome assembly GCA_026419785.1 of Sclerodactyla briareus. NCBI lineage: Eukaryota > Metazoa > Echinodermata > Holothuroidea > Dendrochirotida > Sclerodactylidae > Sclerodactyla > Sclerodactyla briareus. The sequence continues at coordinate 8,451 of JAODTK010001166.1, forward strand.
CACAAAGATTGCAGAAGACATTTATGGAATTCTCATGATATGGACCATTCCAAGTGGTTCCGACCGCCGTACAATAGGATATATTTTACCGGGACTGCAAGCACAATGGACCAACACTCATACTGTAGCATTTTAAAAGCTATTAGTTAATGCCCAATCACTAAGCTTAGGCTGCAGGGACAGGTCCCTGATAATTTTGAGCATTGAAGCTTACTAGCGATGGTCTTGTTCCAGTGACAAACTAGTTAAGGCCTATTGAAAGAGAGCTTTAGAAAACCTGACCAAAATTTGGAGCCAGTCTTGTTTTAGGAGGAGGCCAAGCTGAAGCGTGCAACGGAAAAATTCCCTTCAACCAGTTTTCCAAATGTAAGGTGAGCACATTGATGCAAGCCACACACTGGTACCAAACATGTCCGTTGCCCACAATCTCTTTGTGCTGAATGCCCATCAAAAAAAAAAGGGTAGACACTACAGTATTTTTTAGTCCTTTGGTAATGACTCGACTGGCGATATACACTATAGTTTACAGTTGGTAAAAATATTCATTTCTATTCCATCCAGGGAGGCTTGTAGAATCATGTTCTTGGGCTATCTCCAACCTCTACAACGAAGAGACGCACAACCCCAGGTGCGCACTGGAGAATCTCAACGAGTTGGTCCAGTAAAACGGTAGAATATACAGTAACCTTTCAACAACCTTTGTGCAATTTTTTTGAGAAAACCTGAGCCCCATTGATAATTCAGCTAGTGACTGCCAACTTATACTAGCTGTGACAAAAAGGTATTCAACAGTCAGGATTCCAGGAATGTGACCCCCCAACAGCCCTATGCAATGCTGCTCTCAAGATTATATATTCATGTTCTTAGAACTGGATTTAGTAAATGATGATCAGAACTGGTAGTGTCATATACAGTATACATAAATATATGTAAGTGGATCTAATTCAGGTCCTTACAGCAGACTGTAGTGTGAGTACATTACCCCGAGTACATTAGAATACACCCTAGAGTACGATTATGTACGAGTACAGTTTTCAAAGCTGAGTAAGAGTACAGAGCTCATGAGCAGTACATTACACAACACCCGAGTACAAGTTATTCGCTATGCAGTATGATATAATGATAATAATAAATATCTGAGACTACGGGCCTTAGGCTCTTGGCTGCAAACAAGAAACCCTGCACCCAATGCTGATTGTGGATGAGTCACCAGCATAAACTCGCCTCCTATTCAAACTAATGCCGAGTCGGTTGTGAGCAGCCATGTTCTGCTCTGGGACTGCGATGTATGTCACGTCCCCATGATTGAGTTTGGTCGCAACTGTCAGCAGCCTTCATCTCTTCCTGAAGGCTGGGCAAGGTGTAGCAATTGCTTGGACATGCACTGCCAAAGCAGCCGCGCGAATTAACTCACATATGGAGGAATATGTAGTCGAGTCCACAAAATTTCGAGCAGGCACTCGACTATTACACATTTAAAGTACCTAATCACAGCTATGATTCTTGGATTTTTTTTTTTTTTATCACTATGAGTCCTGAGTACAGACCCATGAGTACAATTATGAGTACGAGTACAAACCGTACTCACGTACGGACCTCGAGGACGATTACGGACTCGAGTACTACAAGGTCTGCCTTTCAGACAATGAGATTTCATTTTTGAAATGCATCATTCCCCACAAAATTGTAAAGTGACAGATTATGCACATCAAGTCGCAGCACATGTGCATATCCAGGGCAGCAGTCAACGATGAATTGTGTATGCGGTTAGCCTGTTTATTCTCCCAGTGGCCTCCTCCCTGAAGCATGTGTCCATCATGGATGGTGTTTGATAAACTGCCACTGACAGTGTTCAAACCAAGGTCAAAATCCCGCACAGAAATCATAGGCCAGACAATGTTGATGCTGTAAAGCTGTAGCTTTTTAACGCACATCCTCCTAATTGTTGAATACTTTGTAGCAAAGTTCAGCAGTGTAACAAAGATCCGCTGATATGTAATATTACGGTAAGAACACCCTAGGTGGATAGATTTCGAAATCCTCCCTAAAAAGATAACATAAACTAGCGTGAACACTGCTACCCAAAAAAAAAAGAAAGGACTGTTCATAGCATATCATTTTTGGTCCTTCCTCACAAAATTATCACGGAATTTGGGGGGAGGGGGGCGACTCTAAAGTACCTCGTGGTGGGTTGGACAACCATTTATCACTTCAGTTGAGTTTTCCTAAATTTCAGTGCCTGATTAGTGGTCTGTCTGTCATGGCGCATGAATGTACTGAACGCTTAGAGACAGAAAAGTTACAGCACTCCTAGGCTCGACCTGCAGGTGTAAGGCACCTACTGCTCAGAGCTCCAGCTTAGGCACATTTTATTCCACTACTTGATATCCCTGGTTGGGTGATAAATAAACTGCGATGAGGGTGGTGGATGAAAACAAAACATGAAATTTGCTGTGGTTCTCTCATAAAGAACAACAGGTAATACTCTCATGTTCACTCCTCTTCAATAGGTGATTTGTGGCCCTTACTGCATTAGCCTTCACAGTACCCCAAGCGGTTGTCGGGTTCCGTGAGAGACGTCTACTTATCCAGCAGGAAAAGCATCAGGGCTGTTCCTGGTGCAGTCTCTCCCAGTAAGTAAACTGATATGATTTTGATTCATTCAGAGTCATGTGTTAGTTTTCGCAAAATGCACTGCTCTCTGGGCGGCGATCATGGGCGGGGATAGTTTTGGTGGGGGGGGAGACCTAATATCAAATATCCCCCCCCCCCAAAGATTTTGCGGATGGCAAACCAAAAAATTCTATACTCCATATGTCAGGATGGCCAAAAACAAAAAGGTCTAATTCAATATTTCTTATTAGTTGTTTCAAATTTTTGTGAGAAAGCCGAAATGTGCTGCTGCTGCGCCTGTATGATTGTATCTGTCTTTCACGTTGCATGTTACAAACCAATGGGCCCACAGTACATAACTTTGTAAGATTCTGGCAAATATATTTTTGTCCATACGTGTCATCTTCAATTGTGGTGAACACATAGGTAGGCAACGGAGAATTGGTTTGGGGACATTGATTCAGTTTGCACCGCCCACCCCCCCACCCCCCTCTCCCCCACTACAACAATGCCGGGATCAATTTCCATTTTCTTAACAATGCACACGTTTAGTCTTCTTCTGATACTTATTGTTAGATTGGCTTTGCCAGCCAGACGTTGCGTTTTAATAGAAAAATTTTGAGCGTGGAAACTAATATGAAAAATGACCAAAATTGTCTGCTGGAACTGGCTCAATCCTTTCACTCAACTGCCCGAAAAATGATACAGTTTCCATGAAGGGAGCTACAACCAAATTTTCAATCTGCGGCAGTTGAATTGGGAACCCATTTGCTTGATCAAGATAACATAATTTTTCGTGGAAATGGGAAATTTGTCACACATGTCATATGTTGCCCATAATGAGCTGGTACAATTTCCCAATTGTCATGTGTCTGGCCTAGGTTGTTAGAAATGGTCAGGAATCACTAAGCCTTGTGGCGTTCTGGTTTGATCAGATCATTATACTGACCAGGCCAACTATGATGGTGACCCCTCTGCTTCATTATGCACATTGCTCCAATATCTTCTGAACCAAGGCGTGCAGTGGTCTTCCTGCAATGGCAAGATAGTAGCCTAGACACTTTTCAATCCTCAGTTTCCCCAGCCCCCATGTAAAATGATATACTGGTTTTGTATGCCGTTTGCGATGAATCAACACGTGCAGTACCATCGGACAATAGCTGGTGTGCTGTACTGTGGTCTACAGTAAGTACTGTCAGCACGCTCGGAAATGCACTCTCGCTGTGCACTCTCGCTTTGCACTCTCGAATAGTTTATTTCAACACTTGAATCATGGCAAACAACATTTATTCTTTGAAAATGCTATAACACATTTGGACCAAGGAACGTTAGCCTTTGATAGTCAAATTGGTTGGTGCTCAGTAAAGGAAGTTCTTCAACTGCTTATTAGTAAATGTAGCTTGACAACCCCCAGTATACTGGATTCATTACTTCAAAACACCATCATTGATAACATTTTCTGATACATAGTGCTTTACGATTTACCCAATTATAAACCAATAGACTGAAATTGGTGTATTTCATACTGTACCTGTTTCCTTTGTTTCAGAAAGAAACTGGAGGGAGGCAGCAGCTTAAGGAAAGAAAAGGGAAAGCTGGTCTACCAGTACCAGCCAGCTCTCGTTGGCTTTGGGGACAGCAAGGAGACCGGTTCAGTTTTTCGCTGTCATGGACAAAGTTGGTTGTTCCTTGCGGGACAAGCCTAGCGACAGCCGTTTGAGTACCACTATGTATTTGATGCCCATTATGCACCGGCCATCATCTCTGAGACGGGAAAAGGCGAACGGCACACCTTCTTTCAACTCAACCCTATCTGGGCCAAGGCCCGGTCATTACCCTTGGCAGCAAGGACACTGCGCAAAAACTTTACTCCAATGTCATTCAAGGCTGCCTTACCTCACGGTCAGCCTCTTATCTCTTGCGACTTCTTTGATTCAGTCTGTCATCCCATCCTTTCAAAATGATGAACTGCCCTCCTCCATTTTGTGTGGTATCGGATCTGCACACTGATGAACTGGGAGGGGCAAGACTGTGAGGGCTCCTGCCTTCCTAGGTCCATGCTGCAAAGGCATAAGAGTGGCAGGGGATAGGAAGAAGAGGCAGTCCGGGCTAACCAGGACAGAAGAGCGCCACAAAAGTACCCTCAGTGAACTCGGTGTACTGATCATTACGGCACTACTTCTAGTTATAGCCCTCTCCGGCCTTTCTTGTAGGCTATAATCAATACTTGAGAATGTGTGTTGGTGATGTCTTACGAAGATCATTGCTATAAAAAACGGTTACGCGTAACCTAATGAAGCACAAACTGTGTACAACCTCATGATTAGCTGTGCAACCTGAGCTATGTAAGCAGACCTCCTTACCACTAATTTGAAATGCAACACAAATGTATGCTTAAACTTTTAGCAATCATGATGCTTGTGATACTGATGGGGGATGTGTGTTTATTTGAGGAGAAACTTGTAATCTATTTTACATACTAGATTACTCCTTATAGCCAGGCCACCCTCACAATTATGCTACTGAGGTCTGGTATGGTATGTCTATCTATTCGTATGAACCACATTAATTTAGTGTAACAGTTTCCTATAGCAAGCAAAAAAAAAAGTGTATTACAACAACAAGGGTTGGGGGGGGGGATCTATCATTTTGTGGTGGCCGGGAAAGAACATCACCATAACTTTTCCATTTAGACCCTCTGAATGAAGACGCAATTTTTTTTATTTGCCCTGAATTGCTCTTCGGATCCGGTGCCAATTTTAGGAAAATGTCAGCCTGTGTATTTTCATTCTGCTTTGCCTGCTTTCTTGCAGAGGAAGTGCCATAGCATGTGTATAGAGGAGATTTTCATCTTCAACGCATCAACAAATTTCTTTAGGAATTGTGTTTGCGCGATAGTATTTTGTAAGGGGTGGGGACTAATTTCCCCTTCCACTTTACCTGTTTCCCCTCCCTCACTTTCAGAGGTTCATGCCAGCTCTCCTATCTTGTGAGTTTTAAGTACAAAGCTTATTTTTCTTAGAGAGCATACACCATGGCAATGCTTGGCAAATTTGTACCTCTGGCAATTTTTTCTCAGCAATATTCATTGCCTGTTTATTGCCATATCAAGTGTATTCTTCACCGTTTCAATTCTTTCTGGGAATTTTATCTCATTTAGTACATATAATTCGTCAAGGACAAACACCCTGGTAGATTGTCTTCAAATTGATATCATGGGGTAAATAAAAAAGATTGTGATGGATTTGGGAGTGGGTGGGGGTGGGGTGGTGTTCATTTCAGAATTCAACAAACTTCTATGATTGCCTATGCTCACACAGTTTTTTTCTTCCCTTTCATGTCCATTCCTATTCAGTTTAGTTATCATTCCCTTATTAAACTACAGAAAATGCATTAACATTGCTGTTCTTGTATGAATTACAACTGATATTATCACCAACGAGTGTAACTGAATTCGTTTGTGGAGGAAAAGATGTTGGAACTGTTCTACCAACATCTTTTACGATCGATTACATGTATTCTAAATGCCGACCGTGTGCGCCCCAGCTTGAAAAAAAAAAAAGTTGGAGTTGACAGCACCATGCGTGTAAGTTAGGCCTAGGCACTAGGCCAGAAAGAAGAAGGAACATTTTAATTATAGGAATGGGAAGATCCAAGAATGCAGTTGATCACAACTGCATATCGCTTTTCAAGTTATAATTTTCTCGGCCTCTTGGAAAGGAGTATTGTTGAATATTCAATTGTAATATAAATAGTTCAAAACAAAACTGCCTCTCATTGTATTCATTTCTTATTCTAAGTCTCTGCGAGGGGCAGTGTATATAGTCTGTCCTTAGGGGAAAGAGTTAATTCAGTCTAATAGACTGATTTGACTGTCATATTCGGTTAGCTACTGTGCAAGAAATAATCCTTCATAGATTTAAAATTCTAACTCTAAAAAAGATTTGAGTTTGAGTCAAATTAGATGGATTTTTAAGTCTATTAGAAGGAAAATTCAATCTTTCATAGATGTATAATTTTAAGTTAATGTGAAAGACTGGAATTTAAATTACATAGATTGTTCCCTCTGTGGAGTCTATTTTAGACTTAAAAATAAATCAATTAGATTCATTTTCAACTCTATTATTTAAGAGAGTGCTCCGAAACAATGCAGTTCATGTACGCATTATGGAAAACCCATATACCAAGTATGAGTTAGATCCATTCAGGAGGGGTCGAGGTATCGGTCACAGGCCAAAGTTGGCCAGGTTTATCAATTTTTGAAGGTGTTCCCTTTCAAAATATTCACAGAACGCCCTCAGTCTACACCGAAACTATATGGTTCTTGTACTCCCCCTTAAAAAAGCTGCATACCAATCTTAGCCCAATTGGATCGAGCATTCGGGACCTATCTTGTTCACAAGTTTTCAGACCTTGACCTATTTGACTTCATTTGACTTTTGACCTGACACCCAAACGATGGGGTTCATGTATTCGTTATGGAGAACGCCTATGATAAGTATGAGCTTGATCCACCCAGTTATTGTGTTCACAATCCGAATTTGGCTGATATATCAATATATATATTATATATATTTTGTCACATTCTCCTAATCGTTCACCAAACATGACCCCACACCTATATACACAAAAACAATAGGTTTCTTGTGCTCACCAAATTTTACCTTAATCAGTTGACCCCAATGACGTTGACATTAGCACAGAACATTTAAGTACATGTACTCATCATTGGGAATCCACACACCAAGTATGAGCTTGATCCATCCAGTTGGGGTAAAGTTATCGTGATCACACACAAAAAATTGACCAGAATTTATTTTTACAGTTTCCCAATTTTTACCAAACATGACACCCAAAACCACTTGTTTCATATCTCTCTTTTTTTTGGGATTTGACTTATTCCAAATCTCTTGCGTGCTCGATAAACATACCCAGCTGACACAGCTATGAAGTCCCTTCATCCGACTTGACTACAACCGCTGCGAGTGTGGAGATGAGCCACGCGCTATTGCGCAACATCGTGACAACGGACTATGATTTTCAGTCAAATGAAATAATCCAAGGAGGGATTATGCTTGGGATTTCACTTCCTCGTGTGGGATTGTGAAATGTCTCTGTGAAATGTCGGTCTTCCGTGGCCATTGCCGTTGTAATCGTTAATGTCCGTGTGGCTGTGGGAATCACATACACCAACCAGCAACAGAGGTTTATATTTAAAGCAACGATACAGTATCATGGATTCAGTTACACGCGGTAAATGGATTCATTTAGCGTGTGATAGTATACCTGTGTTGAGTCACGTAGAACCGCCAGCAAACAGGAGGTTATATTCAGTATAAAGGATAAATTTACATGTCTGGCAACGTTCTTAGTAGCCTGATACTAATGAAATTATAGGAAATATGAATAAAGGAGGTCTAGTTCATTGCTATCTATATGCAAATGTGCCAGAACTATTGGTAACTAGCCAGTGCATATACTGATATATATCCATCTATAGAACATGAACGCAATGTCCATCGAGCATGGGAACAGTTCATGATAGCATTGGTTTTATGGAAGAGATTTCTAACACAGATATAATTCCAGTTATTTCTTACGCCTCCACCCAAGAGTCGTTTCCCAAATCCCCACGTTCCCCACAGTTTTGTTTGTAGGAGTTCAGCGACAAAGGCGCAAATGGTATGAGTTTTTTTATTTTTTTATTCTCGGCCCCGTAATCAACACAATTACAGCACATTACGGAATGATAGCGAAAACCTGATTGTGGGAATGCGTCTACCGTTTTCGATACAATTATAACAGCCAGTGACCTGTATATATTCGTACGTAGTGGCAATTATGTGTAGTCTGCCACGGGGTGTCTCTACAGAGTTATAACCAGAATTGTTCTGTCTGGCGAGAGAGGTTATGCAAGTTAAGACCCACATATTTACCAATGTTGGGAAATATAACGACACATCGCCTGGACCGATATCGTTCCTTCAGCAATTATCATCATGAGTAGTGTTTCGCTGAACAGTAGTCGTATTAGAATTGATGTGTGTTTTTCGGTTCACTGAGGATTGGCTAGGGACTAATTGCTCCAAATCACAGAATGGTACACACGACCTAACGGTTCAAACTCACATTTCCTGCGAGTTGTTCAGGTTTGTGAAAAGCCATTAGAATTCAGTTATAGTAGTCCACAGGATATAATTGTTTCTTATCGTGAGCCATTCCCCCTTCCCAACTTCTGAGATATGGTATCCCCTCTTTCTTCCCAACTTGATGTTGTGCTTAATATTTGTGATAGTGCATCATAATGGTTTTTTTCACGGCCCGGGTACTTTGTTAATGGAGCGGCTGGTTGATGAGAAGGAAGGGGAAGAACTCCAATACCACCTTGACATGAATACTAATTACAGCAACCCCTTGATTTGGTAAACCATCCAAGGCATTTGTTCTGACGTAGACCGAAATGAAGATATATTTTGTTTTATAACAGCCCAATAATACTAATAATACTAAAATATAAATATGACATAAGACACGAATGGTCTCGGGTTCGAATCCCTCATGGTCATCCAGACAGACTCTTACTTCTCCACCATAATACTGTCACAACCAGCGTCGGAGTATTGGCACGGAAACGCCACGACAGACTGACATGAGGAGGGACAACGTAAAGTCTCCCATGAGTGCTGTCCTCCAGCTCATATCCATGGGTAGAGCATCAATACGGATCAGACTCGCCCGGGTCGAAGGCGTCTCGGCGTCCTAGGGGAGTGCTTGCGACAGGGGTATCGGGAATAAATGCATGACCAATGGCAGCAATGAAATGCTAACAGTTTGACGGCAGTGGAAACGAGAACATCAAACGAGAGAAAAGGTGCCGACAGTCCAGGGCGGTTTTGACTTAACTAAGAGACTAAGCGGGTAATCCACCAACTCCAGAATGCGGGCACCAGAACCTGCGGCGATACCTGAATTACCATCAAAAGGTACATCTCCTGAGAAATCGCTAATGAAATGACAACCGCAGGGCCGGGAGACACCTGAACCCCCATCCGCATGTTCGACGAGCAAATTCTCAGCTAAACCAACTGGTGGCGATATCTGACCATGCAATCCGACTGATCCCAACAAATGACATCACGGAGACGAACCAACTAATGTATGTCACTGCAAAAGTTCTCTCCCTGAAGGAGGAATACGAGGTTCAATTCTCAAGGCAAACACAACCCGAAAAGACGGTTTATGCAGAAATTGCCCAGTATAGGAAACAATATAAGCAGGATGGAAGATGTGCACCATGGTTCGATTCTATATTAGAATCTTCCAAGCCGTGTATGGAAGCTGTTGGAAAGGTTATTTGGATTCCCGGCTTGATCCATAAGTTAGTAAGACCTCACCTGGAGTATTCCGTGCGAGTGTGCAATCCCTGTTGTTCCAAAGATAAGCTGCTAATCGAGAACGTTCTGAGGAGGGTCACGAAGATCGTTCACTTTCTCGAAGAGTCTTGGTCTCACTTCAATTGAGCTGAGGCGAATTTTGGGTAATTTGATTCAGGTTTTCCAAATTGTGCATTGGCATCGATGACCTTTCTTTCGACTACTACTTTCAATTCTGTCATGTTTCCACTAATATGGTTATTATCTTAAACTTCATGGCAATGTTGCAGGTTAGACATCGGAAATATTCATTTTCACAAAGATTGAATAATGAGTGCAGATGTCGTTTGGTCTAAGAGTGTGGATGCCTTCATGAACATTCTTGCTTTGCTTATTCAGGAATTGTGTGAGACTTCTTCGAGGTCCGTTAAAGTGTTCTCATGCTTGTTTTAGTAGGTTGTTGTAGTTCCAGAGTTAAAGAGTCGTTCATAAGGACTCCTTCCTGGCCCTTTCCTGCTAAACTGAGCTAAACTAAACTAACACTACTACTAATGCCTATTTCCAATAATAATACTATTGTTGACTCTTCAAAGAACTGAAACAATTACAAAATTGTCATAAAGTACATACACTTCATATAACGCATATAACGCTCCTTTCCGTCTTTCTTGGAAGTACATTTTTCTACCTGAAGGGAAAACCTAAATTTATCATCAAAGTCATAACGTTTGAATTTGTTTCTACTAAGCTTGCACTGAAACATATGAATAAATAAGAACAAAATCGTGATCGCTTACAACCAAAAAAATAAAAAAGGAAGGAAGAAAGATGTTTTCTCTACTGAAATACATAACATGTACTTTTTCATGGAGACACATACGGAAACTTTAAAAAAAAAACTCCCGAACATTTCTACCTGAATGCTCGACAAAAAGGTACAATGAGCTTCCAGCCATATCCATGATGTATAAACGTCTGTATTCGTGCCTAAATTCCTTTGTAGGACTCGAAATTGAAAGCGACGCGACGTTAACGTTATGTCCCTTACTGAAAATCAAACATTGAAGGTATGATTGCCCACAATATTGTAATTCCATTACTGACTGTGGTATTGCCTCTACCAGAGATCCATACTAAAAATCCATTTTGAGTGTTTTGCCTGATTTGTCCAATTCATCAAAAGCTGAGCAGTAATGTGAATGGCATTTCTCCAGGGATCGAGGATATTATTCTTATTCTATATTCTATCTATATTATTCTTATTCTATATTATTAATCTTATCAGGCGTATTGTTCGAGATATGAATCACAATTGTCACTTGTGCTACGGTTACAAAGCTTCGTACGAAGCTCACAGTTCGTACGAACAGTGGAGTTCGCAAGAATGTTCTGATTTCCTACAACGTTCTTGAAGTGTTCGTACGGCCACCGCAAGAACGACGTGAGACGTTCGCGAGAAAATACGGTGAAAATCTCCTTCTGATGGCCCAAAAGTTCTTACACTGCCGGAAAAACGACGCGAGATCTCCTTGCGGCGAACTTACATCCGCCTCAAGAAAGTTGTCGTCGTACAGTCCAACGTACGCGAACTTTACAATGCAACTGGCGCACACTCAAGGTCGTTCGTACGAAATGGAGATATCCACTCGGGAACTGTTCTCCTTTTCTACATATTTAGAAGAGTTCGCCATTTTGAAGATGACAACAATGATCAGGAGACAACACCTACGCATCCTTCAGCTTCCGCTGCAGAATGAAGAATAGGAAGACTGTGTAGGTGTCGCTGCAAAATTGATTCGAATGGAGAGGAAACGGCACGGTCCGTTGGGGGTGCGATTATGTGGATACAGCGGCGGCGGCATATTTTGGGCAATATGAGACTATTTGGCGAGCTGCAACGAGAATTTCATACATACACGCAGGCCTATATAGAGTTCTACGATCACCGCAACACCACACACCGTGCAAACTATTGATAAAACAATTTTCGTAGGAACGCCGTGAGAAGTTCTCAAGAACACTCAAGAGTTCTTGCGGTGAAGTTACGGCCGCCGTAAGGCAGAATAAGAACCTAAGTACTACACATTTCGTGCGGAGTTCTTACGGCGTTCTTACGGCTGCCGTACGGTTGGGTCATTCTTGCGGTGTTCGTGAGAATTGAAACCAAAATCTTGGAAATGATCATCGACCTGGCTACGAACTTAAAAACGGTCTCCGAACAGTCGCATTTCGTAAGAAGGCCTCAAGAACGCCGTAAGAAATGGACCACGAAATCCCTAAAATCGTTCGGACCGTTCGTAGACCATTTGTAGAAGCATTTGTTACGCAGCTTTGGTTCGAGTTTGAATCCTTTTTCACGATTCGATTTCTTTGAAAAGAATAGAAACTGATTTAGATACTGCAAACGTTTAGAAAATCAAATTCCGTCTAATTTGGGAAATGTCCTTGTACGACAGTGAGTTACGATTTTTTTCGCAAAGACTTTGATGCAAGTGTCGACGTACACAATCCTGTCTGGTGCTGTTAAAATGTAATAAAACATAGCACTGGACGAGTAGCTCAGGTGAGTTTGCTAACAAATAGTACAATCGAGATAAGTAATAAATGCCAAGTCTAACTTCCCTATAATATTTACTTTCGAAGCAGTTGCTTCATGACAATGTTCACAATCGATAAAAAAAATCCGTGAAATAACGTGGGCCTGTTGCTCTAAATAGAGGGGTGCTGTTCTCGGCTACTGAGTCATTTTAACTTTATAATTCAGAACATGTAGCTCTCATAATTCCGTTTGCCTTCAGACCCGTGTCTACGAACCCCGTCAATCATTGTCGAATACAGGCACTTTTAACAACCCTTCAACCAGTGTCATTTACGGATATGTCTCATTTTGCTGGTGTCGACTAAAGATAGGTCAGTGGTTAACATATTCGGGGGTCGGGGCATGCCCCGAAATCATTAATTAAATGATTAATTCTTCTCCCCTCCATCAATCTTATATCGTTCTGTGGTGGTCGTTTATTTCCTTTCTTCGTTGATATCGTTGGTTGCAACAATCCATAAAAACGCAAAGTGAGTAATGAATTCAGCCATTGATATGTTAAATGTTGATAGTTATAAATATCGCTGTTTTGTATCTTATGGTTTTTTTGGTGCCAAACGATTTGGAGAAAGAAATTGTCTCCGAATTGAGGACAATCCTCGTGCGTTTTTGACTTATGCTAGGATGGACACAGAAGTCAAGGACAGCATTGGTCCCAATTGTTAGAACCATACCAAGGGTTCTCAAACTCTTGTTTCTCTCCGGTTTTCCCTCAAGATATCCGTAATTGTATCGCGATGTGTGTCTTGTACCACTGCACTCAGTTACGGAGAAACTGTCGAAACTTAAGAACTGTACAGCTTCTGGTCCGGACAGGACCCGATCCTCTAGATCTTCACTGATCAGTTGCTGTTCGACTAAACTCCCAAGCTAGAGGTTTAGCTCTTGGATTGTGGAAGTCAAATGTTCCTCCTATTCTCAAGATAGGTAATCCGTATTTATTCCGCTCGTATTGGTCAAGAATCTCGTACCGGTGTAGAACTTTATGGCATGACCGCCTCAACACTTTCTGAAGCCTTCTGAGGTCCTTCAATAGATTTCGCATAGGCGACTTACAGACCCCGTGGCCACTCCATGCTGGCTCTTCTGGCTGATTTTACCCTTAAAGTCTAGTATATTCATGCTTTTACCTTTATGTAATAATTATCTCCTACCTATTGATTAAGTGGTATTAAACCTTGTGTGTCTGGCGGATGCTTGTGCGCGACAATAACAATGCTCTGTTCTCCGGTGAGCCAGCAACCGAAATATGACATACTTTTGAACAACTTATTGTTTTTTACACTGCAAGGAATGGTTCAGCAAGATGTCTAGCTACAGGTAGCCACCTCTAACCAACACTCAACGCTTACCTTACTCATTCAATATTCCTCCATAATTGATTCCACGCATGATTGCAGTGATAGCCTCTACCCTATTTTTTTTTTGTCACTGTTTTCAGTTTTACCTGGTCACTGGATCGATAAACTTGTGTACACTGTCATTTATAATGTCCTGCTCCAATGCCATTGTATTTTTTGTATGAACGAAATAAATTGAATTAAATTCTTTCGTAATACTGCCATGAATCTCACCAGTGTGGTTGGCATAGTGATGGAATCAATTAGTGGATAACTTTTTGGGGGGGGGGTCCCCACTTATTTGACCAAAATATTTATTTGTTTTCATAACTATTTTATTATATGAGGTAATTGAAGCCTTGGTCTCAGCATGGCTCCAGAGAAAATTGCTCTTGTCTTGACGAATTCTGGAATTTTTGGAAGATGTTACTAGTTCCATTGACAGCGACAAAGCCTTACTAAGCTATAAAACTCGATATAAAGCGATACATTTTCCTGGACTTTTAAAAAGCTTTTGACGGTGCCAGGTTGAGGTTCTGGTTTACCAGTGGGTGCTTGCAGAGGGCTATCTCGGTTCATTTACTGTGGTTAGCTCACTTAACAATTTTCGAAATTTGAGTTGAAATTTTGCGGACGACACAAAGTTGTATCGAGAGTGATTCGAATGATGATGTTGCATTGTTCAAAGGTCAAGAAATCTCTGTTGTAAATTCTGAAAAGATCTTCGTGTGTCTTCGATTCTACATAAGAACAATTAAAAAAATCCAAGCAGGTGCGGGACTGCTGGGAAATTTAAATGGATTCTGTCTCGATTAAACGTAATTTCAGATTTCTTGAAAAAACACCTTGTCAGGCTTCACGCAGTTGGTAAAACTTCACCGGGACCATTCCGTGCAAGGTGGAACCCGCAATTGTGAAATTCGGGGGAGAAAACATCTTGGGACATTTTTTATTTTACAAACCGCTATTTCACATATGTTTGCTTATATCCGGAAGCTGAATGATTCCAATTGGTAAAAATATGGAAATTCAAAAATTACAATTGTCCTCCATGCAATCATCAGGAATTACCAATAAAGTGACTTACTTTAAAAAAAAGAAAGAATTTGTTGTTCCTTCAGTATGATCTCTCAAGCAAAAGCATAAAATACGAATATTGCGGTAGCGCACGATCATATAACCGCGGCTGGCTGCAGGGCATCGGCTTTGTTATCAGGCGGACATTGTATGGCGTTGCATCTACTCGCCGCACTATCCTGCATGCTACTCTCCGGTAGAAATGGTGAATAGTAAATGGCATTAGTGTGCCTCTTGTAATTTTAAAATACAACGTGTCCGCTTGATGTGGATCAAGCTGAGTGCCGTTGAATAGCTACAGTTTGTCTTTTTCGAATTATTCTACATTCATAATAGTCAAAATCCCTTGCGGCGTTTTCGGTGTGTGGCAGCTATCCGCACAAACAATGACTGTGTACTGGAGGGCCGGGCGAGTTGGGCAACCTCTGGGACCTCGGGTGTCCCCTGGAGCGTCGGCGATTGGGTATCTATGACGGTGAGAAATTATAGTTTGTGCAACATTTCTATCTGTAGATTTTATAATTATTATGACGATTGCTTACGAATCGGTGATATTAGAGGGTGTGTGTGTGTGGGGGGGGGGGGGTTGTCTACTCTTCCATTTATGCACTGCTACCATCAACTGCTTTTACCAGACAGTTGGAGCATTATTATAACAACATTTTATAAAACTCAAGTGCACCAATTGTGGTATGTAACTCAATTTTATCTGTAATCTATGATAGGAGAGTTTATTCCTATTTGATATTTATTTCAGTTTTGTTATGGAAGTTCCCATGAACGACCGCAATGGGCCTCAACAACTCTACTATTTTGCCTGTACATTCATGGAAAGAAGACGCTATCAGATCAAAAGACATCTACAGGAATACTATTTTTCACTCGGTGTCGCTCTCTGCGAGGAAACAACCAACAAGGAAACTCTTGAATGTCCATTTCACAACGCTTGTCACAAGCTTGAGACGATTAGTATTGCTAACACTGGGAATTAAAACAAAAAGTGAGAGAAAAGGAAGGTCATCGAAGCTGTGGACAATTTTTAAAACCCAAATCTAATAACCTCGAATTCGCCTCAGCCCATTAAAGTTAGCCCAAGACGCTCTTAATTGTTCCTCATGGTGCAAATACTCCCGACG
Organism: Sclerodactyla briareus; assembly: GCA_026419785.1. Lineage (NCBI taxonomy): Eukaryota > Metazoa > Echinodermata > Holothuroidea > Dendrochirotida > Sclerodactylidae > Sclerodactyla > Sclerodactyla briareus. The sequence goes on from JAODTK010001166.1 coordinate 24,589, forward strand.
ACTAAATATCTGGGAGCAGCCGTAGCCCTCCTTTGAAACGTTTTTATTAGGCAACTTGACTTGGTCGCGAAATGATAATTCACACTTGCACTGTGTATTCCAGGTGAGGTCTTAAACAGCCTGACAACAAAATCTTATCAAGGAAACTCACAAATAAGTATATTCAAACTGGAAATCCAATTACCTTTCCTCCTGGCAGCTTCCGCACACTGTTGATAACGTTTCACTGTAGAATTAGAATACCCACGAATATATTTTTGTTTTTCAATTCATCGCATTTTATCTTGACTAGTCAACCCCAAAGAAACTTTAGCGTTATGATAACTGACATGCTTCATCTGCAATGATCAGCCCTAGGAGAGCTTCGGCCAATTGGGGGGCTATTTTGGGTTTTGGTGCTAATCCCTTGCAACAACATAAATTTCTTTTCCTGATAAAACTCTATTAGAAAACCCACTAGTGAAACTTCTTCAAGTAGAAGAACGCCTCATTAATGACAAATAGGGGTTTTCCCCCATCATGATACCTCCTATTTAACTTTAAGTTTCTTGATGTTACAACAACGTGCGGTAGCCTGGCCGCACTTTGTGACTTCCCATTTTCTAGGAAATAATGAAAAATTAGTAGAGATATGAAATGAGGGGAACACCCAAAATCAGATCTTAATTCTCAGGAGATTTGTAGCAATATATTTGAACAACGGGCGATTACGCTGATGGTTAGGAAGCTACATTCAAAAACCACAGAATGCATTTGACATGATTATAGCGCCGGCCTTCTAGAAACCATGGCAGAAACTAGTGAAGCACGACTTATCACAAACCAGAAGTGGCGTTTTCGCGCAACTCTCCTAAAATTATTTCAATTGCAAACTGACTAAAATGGCATTATGAAACGCAAACGTTGTCAGATTGAAGAAGCATTGGCGCCCCATGGGCGTGGGGCCCAACGTTTCCTCGGACCAGCAGAGATTCCATTATTATTTGAAGTGAGCCTACATGTCATGGCGTCATCACCTGACCATTAGTTTGACCTGCGATCTCATTGTGTTCGTTGTAGTGCACGCTATTGCGCATTGCAGCGACCGTGATTAGGCCAAAATATACATGTCCAAAGAATAGATGGAAACAGCTTTTCTGAATGAGTTGCGGTGGTCTAACCAGTGTTTGTAAGCAGATTATCGAGAGCACTTCTTAGGAAAATTGTACCAATTCGGGGTGGTGGGATTGTCACCTGATTCATTATTGCGTGCATATTTCATTGAGAAATATGTCTATATTTGCATCAAGTAGCATTTTGTTTATATTCTCGGGGATTGTCTCTTATATCTTTCTTTCGATTATACGAGGGTTCATATTAACAGATATGCCCCAACGTGAGTGAAAAATTAATGTTTATAAATCTATCACACTATAGAACAACTACACACAACATACTAGACATAAAGGTTGAGTCATTGTTATGTGTTCCATAAACTCTCCAATTTGCGCGGAGACGTTATGATGTACCTTGTCGGTTAAAAAACATATTCTCATCCGTATTACCGGTTCAATGGCAATAGTAACGCCCCCTTCAATTCTAGTAGATCAGTCGAGACGGAACGATTCTTTTATAAAGCCATTCGAAACTCCGCTCATGGCTGTAATTACAAGTTTAACAAGACAAATTACCATTCTTGGAAACTGGGAGAAGACAACAGTTGCTCTTCCGATCTGATTATCAGGAACCACAATTTTTTTTATTGTATGATTATATTAATATAAATAGGAATGAGGTGATAGGGACAGACATTGATCAGCACAAACTTCGTCAGGACATTAGGAGAGTCACCATTTCCGCTTCTCCACCCCCCCCCCCAAAAAAAAGTACAATCCCGTTGTCAACTAGGCATTAGGGAAGGACATCAACTTCGAAAAACGAAGGAAATCTCAACTCACATTACCAAGAACTCATGTCGGTTAACTCTCTGTTCACTTCTAACATAATTAGGAACCACGAGGATGGTCTTTAATACTAGAGCAATTTTCATCTCAAAATGAAGTTTGATCTGAGCAAGATGGAATTCTTCACTATCAGGCATGTTTGGAAACCATGTGGGCTGCTAGAAGAGAGTTATTCCCGCAATTACCATATAAACACATAAACGAACAATGATTCCCCAAGACACCAATTCACTTATTATTGCCAACACCCTCTACCTATCTTATCGTCGAGGGTTCGCCACTATACACCACCCGCGACCAACCAGTAACAACGAACTGTACGAACAAAAAGAGGGCAATACCGGAGTTTCAGGGTCCCGTCGCTATACCTGAAAACCTGAACTATGCAATCGTTTATATCTCTAAAATCTTACAACTAGTGAAAGTTCATGAAAATATATCTGGAAACAGCAGCCCCCCCCCCCTCATAGAAAATATCACAGCAATAAAAGAAAAGTATAGAAAAAAAGCTATTTTTTTATTTATAAATGTTTTAACACCTTATGATTGATAGGTCGTACCTTGTTTTCTAAATTTTCGAACTACTCAGTTCGGTCCGATCTCTATATGAATGGGAAAGAAAACTATTTTTGAAAATTCTAAAATGTGGCCTCCTGAATCCCATATTTTGGGTAATGTGTTGCGGGTGCATGAAAACAGTTGAATTGTGCCTTGTCACATTAGTACAGATTTTGAAATCTTTCAGTCATTGGAATAAGCTAGTTTGGAGATAGAACGAGGGCAATATGTAATTTATCCCGGCCGGGAAAACTTTTTCAACCGGAAGTCCGCCAATAGGCTTTACCGTGGGACTCTCATTCTCGATTAAATTAAACAGTAACACACATTGCAAGGACTCTGTTTTAAAACCGCCTGCTGTGAATTAGACAAATAATCACGTTGAAAACTATTTAATAACTACCATGCACACTAATGATATACCAGGAAACATCAGACCGCCCCGGCCCCCAAAACAGCAATTTATTTCAAAATACCTACAAAAAGGACTGATCAGGTACTAGCCTATGCTCTAACAGCTGGAGGCAATATCCTTGACCGCGGGTTCTGCGTGTAACCCAGAAGTCGGACACCAGCTTGCATTTACTGCTGAGTCGAAAAAAACCGTAAGTTCTTTGGAATTTTCGCCTAAATTGACACATATTAATCACAGGGATCTAATATTAAAACATGTTCTCGCTATTTGAAGGTAAATTTGAGAATTCCTTTTTGACAAACGAGGGAGTTTCTCACAGATCACGCCTCTCCATTGAAATACTGTGGCAGTAAACCTCGCAGCAAGGAAATTATCCCGTAAGCCAGTGAGAGAAGACAATGACGCATGCGCAAGAGCTCTCCGAACTAGCTTATTGGGATCATAAGCTGTTCCAGCAAATATTTTTGCAGTGAAAAACTGGTAAAAAAAGGTGTTATCCTCTGATACGTAATAGCAATGCTCCACGTCTTTGTGAAAGTTCCTCTGGAATTTTGAGGCACTTGTGCATTGTTTCCCATTTTATTCCAGATCCTAGAGTCATTATTCGAGACAGGGTTGGGCCTGAGAATAGCAATGAGCAGTAGTAAAGTAAATTAGATGAATGGGTTCACTAGCAGAGTGGTATGGATGATTGACCTTTGTCTAGAATGTCTAAAGACAGGTGTATTTAGTCATTCGAATGTAAAAAATGCAACTTGCTCGATCATATCTTAGATTGAGGTTGGAAACAAAGAATGTAGTGATGACATTGTGGGGCTGCCATGTTAATATAACTTATTGCAACAGTTCTGTGCCATATTTTTGGGGAAAGATGTTGGAAGTTTGGGGGCCTACTAGACATCATCGCAGTAGATATTTAAGAGGGGAGCAGGCTCTGATATTGTTTCTGGGACATTCTGTAGAGGATGTAATTTGATGTATATAAAATCACTATTTAATGTGAGTGTTTTTCAAGGTTCTAGTATGAAATGCTGGCATATTGGTTTATTTGGTATATGGATATGTAAAGACCATTTCTTTAGAGATCATCCAAAACAAGCGCAAGTCGAAAAGTCTTCTTGATCAGCTCAAACGGCAAATTACTCTGGAAAAAGACTCTGCATGTTCGTCACCCAGCCACACATTCAGTGTTATGTTCACATTCAATTTAGGGGATAAATACGAGGGTGCCGAGGGTTTTTGTTGCATTTTAAGACCGATGATTGAGCGTCATCGTGGAGGAGGTATGAATCCCGAGCCGAAGGATGGATGAAGGACCGTCTTCAGAGGTCCTAAATGCAACAAAAGACCGATGCACCTCGTTTTTATCCCCATTCATAAATACAACTCGAAAAAGTATAAAAGAGAACTCCGGAAAATGCGTTTTTCCCCTAAATCAAGTCAGTGACATCATGATAGCGAATCCTCTTATCTCATATAGTCAGAGTAACATATAACCATATGGTCGAGTCAGAGGGTGGAGTGTCTAGGATCATTTACACAACATACAGCGGAATCCATTGCTTGCAGTTTCTACACTGTTTTATGCTTAACTTGCGCTTGAAGAACTGAACGAAGTACTCAAAACTTTAAACCGACGTGCAGCTAGATCACAATTTAGAAGATACCGATCCATGTTACACTGAATTACAGTCGACAACCTCTCAGTTAGATATCCGAGACATAACAGGTAACTTCTGCTGAATGAAAATTATGTATTTTTCATGATTTTTTAAAGTTTACTCACTTCGAAACCGACGAGGTGTGTAGCCTAACTCTTTTTAACGTTGAGAGCAACGTATCACCTACGCAGGTCAGTGACCCCGCAAACTTTAACTGTATTTCGAAGGTCTAATTGATGCAATTTGAGTGATTTGCCGTGCCACAACCTATTGTTTGATTATCCGGAATAGTCGTGGTATGTGTGTGTTAGGCCGAAAATTTCGAGAGATGAGCGTTGCGTAGCCTCGTATTTTGTGAGCCAGGCTAGCTGGGTGATTTATGTACGGGTATATGCGGGCACGTACACCTATATACACAACGGCTATCATTTTGCTTCCACGTAGTGTAAGTGTGTGCGTGCGTGTGTAGACTGTATGATGTATTATAGGAATCAAATGATTGCTGGGGATCCAAACAATGTACTCATCATAACAAACTACCCAAAACAACGGCTAAATGTTTTTCAAGTTCACTTGGTGTGCTGGCTTGCACATGGTAACGGTAAACTATGGCTGCTCACCAGCTAAACAATAAGATTCCGATAATCATGAATTCTCTTAATTTTCTTTATGCAAAATAGAGAGGGTTCGAATGGCGAGTTGAACATGTCTCGAATGAACTTTTGACCAATTAGAATGCAGGAACCAATAAAAGTATTTATGAATGAAAATTTACTGTCATCACCTCGGAATGACTTTGACATGTCTACCACATTGGCCTAATATTCGCTTGATGTGCCCAGCACACTTTATGTACCCAGCACAACTCATTCCTTATGCCTGTATATTTGCTATAATGTACCCAGCACAACTCTATATGTAACCAGCACAACTCATTCCTAGGCCTGTAGCAGTGACCAGTGGAAAGACACTTGGAACAGCCTGTGGGTCGCCCATTGCCTCAATTCATTTCACCATGGATGTAGTTCCGGCCAGCACCTACATATCAGAAGGTGATGAAAGATCTTCCAACAGACCTGCCTGAAGTCCCACCTTTGCCACAATACATTCCACCCAGTGCTGGCAGATAAATAAACAGTTTCCCTTCTAGCTGCTGCTTGCTCTACAGAGATAGGGAATGATGTAAACAAACCTTCTCTGTTCTCCTCACGGAGAGCTCAAAAGGACGAGGCCGTTTGAAGACAAATTGGGTATTAATTGGATTCATTAAAATCTAAGAATATACAAACAAAATGTAACCCAGCCTAGCCATGTGGCAATGCTTCATCCATCCACTGAGTTTCAACCTGATCCCATGTTTGGTTCAGAAGTTATGAGTGAACGTGGCGAAAAGAACACCGAATGAACGAACGAACTATGAACGAACGAACGGACGGACGGAGAGACACGATGACTTGTAGAGCTGCTCACCCGCAGCTAGAATTAATGGAACGCCAAAAGGGCAATGAGTTGTGTGGTTGTCTTCAACGCCAAAAGACAACAACAACGCCAAAAGACAACAACAACGCCAAAAGACGACAACAACGCCAAAAGACGACAACAACGCCGAAAGACAACAATAGCGCTGAAAACAACAACGCCAAAAGACAACAACAACGCCAAAAGACAACAACAACGCCAAAAGACGACAACGCCAAAAGACGACAACACGCCGAAAGACAACAATAGCGCTGAAAACAACAACGCCAAAAGACAACAACAACGCCAAAAGACAACAACAACGCCAAAAGACAACAATAGCGCTGAAAACAACAACGCCAAAAGACGACACAACGCCCAAACCCAACGACACCAAAGACATCAACAAAACTCATGCCCTTTTGGCGTTCCATAGAATTCATGGCTTTTTTTGTGTCATTTGCATGCAGAACAGCGATCTTTTTTTTTTACCTGAACAACGCTGCCACGTAGTATACAGATATATAATAGGTGAACCTCCTTGTGAAAAACAAAACACAATAGTCAGGTCGAGTCCTCATCAACATTGAGACTAGTCAGGACTTTACCCCTTACCCCTGAAGTATAGTAAACAGTTGGCCTGAAGATTAGTTGAAAGGAATCCACTTCCTACCACTGCGTGTTGTCGACGAGCTATTGTTAACAAGATATTGTCTTGTAATGTTGCTTAATCAGCAGGAATCCGAGTTCGAGCTTCGAGTTTGGGAGAAAATCGAAATGCATTATTCATGAATCTATAGTGACATGCCATTCCATATGTTGATAATATAATTTAGGATGAGCAGCTCATAGTTACAATGATACAATTTTATAGTTAATAATATAGTCACTGGGATATGAAATAATACCACTCGGAAGACGATGAATAACACCTATTTGATGTTTTGCTCATTCCCTGACTGCAAGCACACTACTAATGGAGCAAACTGGTGATCTCGAGCCCAAGGGACGATATACCTTTCGTTTGTTTGTTGATGCAACGTCCCATCCAGAAATTATTGTCGATACATCCGCACATTATTACCAAGTGAGTGACCCCAATATAGAGAAGCAGAGGCTACTTGTGAATCATCACGTCTTTGTGAGAAAAACAAGAAACATAACATTTTCGCGTCCCTCCAAGGCATTTTTAGACGGATTGCATACCACCAAGATACCGAGGGTAAGCCAGGAAACTAGGATAAATACGAACAGGTTATCACACAGGTGATTCTGACAATTCAGTTAAACAAGTTCCAAGCTCCCAAAACCATGAGCAACTGTTTTTCTGGAAGACTATTGTTTGCTACTTTTTAATTATTAGATTGACACCGATGGGGAATGGGGACAACACGGCTCTCACGCTATCATTTACAATAGTAGCATTGCAGGAAATAACATCGGCGAGAGGACCATGGGGAATCTTGACTGGATACTATGGGTCCTATGGAGAGAAACTAGTTGAGTTTTCCCTCCAGGTGCAACAACCTCTTGTAAGTGATTTGTAATGAAGTGTTTTACGCCGCAATTTTCTTTCACGTCAATCGAGAAAAGTATATGCACATAATTATACGCAGTCTTGTCGTATTTGTGCTAGTAATTCTAGTATATGTATTGTCATATACATGGATCCTAATGTTCTGGTTCAGACCAAAGGTCATCCGAGGTGACTAAAGTTCATATTTTAGACATTTTGTGACAAGAGGCGCATACCAACCTAAATATGTTTTTTGAAGACCACATGGCCAGCTCTCGATGGCTGATGATCATATTATTAATATGTATCAAGTAGGCTACTCTAATCCTGTTTTGGGGGAGACTAAAATAATTTTTGATTTTTAGAATTATTGTTTTGGTGTCCAGATGATATAATTGACGTCAATAGACGTCAAAGTAGACATCGGATTCAGTCGGAAGGCTTGGTCCGAACAAGTTTGAATTTAGTGTGGTTTTTGGAGAAGTACACGGACCACCATATAGTAGCATCTCGGTTTTGTGTGATTCTGAACGCCAAAGGCGCTCTGCTCTATTTCAGAAATGCGTGAAAATGCTGGAAAAGGGGGAAAAAAAGTGATCGGGTCCTCATATTACCTTTATGTACGTCATTTGGCACGTAGCGTTCTCCCGATATCCACAGGAAACATGATTTTTATTACTCTTCCAACTCAACCAACATCGTAACTTCAGAATTGGGGTATGTTCGGGAAGTGCGATTGTGAAATGAATTATAAGGGTTGTAATTTCTGTGCTCAGTAAACACCGGCTGTAGTGTACCTTCAAATCGTTACGTATCAGGCCTAGATTGACAGTTGTCGAAATGACCTATGTATAGGTATAGTCTTAGAATTAGGCCTACAGCTCCCTAGAAACTCCCTCGTCCTCATGTAGGCCTATCATATGTAGGCCTACTGTAGGTCAACGTGAATTCAACTTTCATTCATCGCGAGTGGACGATGGCTCGAACAAGTCACCGTTAATCACAGTGCCAACCACAGTATACGTGGAGATGATCGAGGGGTCGCAAGCTGTGTGCAAAGCACGGAAGACTTGTTATTAACTGGGGAGTCGGGTTGTCGCATGGCACTTGTACTGAGAAATGCTTTCGCAGTGGGTATTGCGCATTACTGTAGTGAAAGGAGTCTCGATGAGAGAGAGAGTGGATTATATGCGAGAATTAGCATGACATGTGTTTCTATATCAACCTGAGACTAATATTGACTAATATATGTTGTATGCTATCACACAGAAAATGACTACAATAAAGGCGAGTTTGGTATGATTATTACATGATTAGCTCAGTACTGTTGCCTAAGCAATTCACCATGTTAGGGCTCACTAATATGCATGTTGTTAACAATTTGAGTTCATTTGAAGACTGATGCATACTGGCGTTGAGAGAAAATATTTCGGTCAGTGTTAACGTAGACCATATCCTAAGCCCCAGGAGCAGTCACCGGTTTGCTAGGTACGGCAGTGCATCCGGCATGTTCCGGGGTGGAGACCATTCACCACAAGTTGTTCGATACAAGACACATTGACTCGAAGTATGGGTCATGTCTAGTGGGTCATCCGGTGGTGTAGAGTTGTCTTTTTTGAGAGCCACAATTGTCAGGTTTTCATAATATCCCCATTCTAACAAGAACCACAACATGAAAATTATCAGCTTGACTGAATTAGGTATTCTGGCCTTATTGTGTTCACAGGGTTTAAGGTTTTTTACCTCTGTCGACATCAGGTGACCTTCAACCATCTCCGTCAAGGAATGCAATATGACAGTTCCCAACATGCTAATACGGGCCTTTATAATATACTATATGTGGAGCTACGTGATTTTCACGTCATTATAGCGCATATTGTCCCAAACTGTGTGTTTAGTATTATCATGCAATGAAACATTCATAATTTGTACGGATATACATATCATTTCTGAGGGTTTTGTTACGGTATGTTTTGCCCCAGGATGTGGTATATTTTTATATCTTCATTCCGTCAGGTTCCTGAATTCAACAAGTATCATTGGCTTGTCATGTCAACAAGACTTGCAATTTTTATTTCTATTCATCTTAGATGCCCTTCCACCTGATCTCCAAAGAACGGGAGTTATGTAATAAATGCAAGGCGACACAAATGCCAAGTATAAGTTTAAGTTATCTAGCTTGAATTTCAGGCTGAATTTCATTTCCTACTTTCCCCATTTTGTTCACAAAGAGAAACATTCGGGACATATAACGGCAATCTTTGTAATGACGTACTGAAAACGAAAATCGCGGGAGCAATAAATACTACCTGGTCTGTTACGTGTGTACACATATTCAGCGACTGCGAAGACGGTTGAGGGGAAGAGGATAAGATGGTCGGGAGGAGGCGGAGTTAACGCCCGCAATCTGGTGAAGGAACTGGAGTTTGTCCCGGCCCAAACTGGGCCAATTTGAAAGAGGTGTAATAACCTATACATGAATGGTTCGTTGTTTCCAATCCATTTCGATCGGTTACTAAATATTTTACGGCTGGGATATCATTCTTTTATTATTACTGTTTTTCGGATTACCGCAGGGACGACGATACGATGACACCGCAGCGAATTATGTGAAATTCACATGCTCTGATGGTACTGTTCTTGGCACTCGAGGATACTGGGGTAGTTTTGGATCTACCAGTGGGGCATGCACTCATGGAAGGGCTATCTGCGGAATCAAGACCAAAGTCGAATCAAGACAGGGTGGCGGGGATGACACAACTCTCAATGATGTTCAATTTCAATGTTGTTGATTGAGAAAAACATGAGATGGCGTCATATGTTGAGTTTGTGTTTCATTATAACCAATATTCGGGTATTTTGCGGAAGTGTCTTAGTTCCTCTTCAATGAATTCTCTTGGTGTTAAATACAATAACAACTCTTTCGGTATTCCCCCCCGGAAAAAAAAGTGCTACTATAGTAAAATTTTGAAATTCCTCTTGGTGTTCTTCTTGCCGTCCAATACAATTAAAACATAGACCTAATACTATTTCGAACAGACCTGTACAAAGTGCACAATGTCAACAACTTCGTTGCATTCCCAACTAAGCAAGAAGGGTTAGGTGGTTGTAATAGATAAATGAGTGAATCTTGGAATCATGTCTAAGATGTTTATTGTTCTCACCAGAGGTATATAATGATTTGCCTGGAAGGCCTGCGTATGTCGAAGAAGACTCGAGTGTTTTTAGGAGGCGAATTAGCTCGGTCAGGACCGGCTTTGAGATCAATAAACTGTGAATCGTGAGCTCTTGGGATTAGCTTCCGCACCGGTGTTGAACAACGCCCTTGTGAAGCGGATACATAGTAGGTAACGCAAGTAAGCACTGCTTCGTTGGGAGAAGTAGATGTAGCAGATCATGAGCAAACGTTAATTAGTCATAGAGGGCCGGTCCTCATCATACAAATGACCAGGATATTGTGTCGCTAATCGTATGGGGGAGGCGCTGCCTTGACACAAGAATTGTGACAGGTCGATGCGCACTGGCACAAAGAGTTTCTGTGGTTACTACACTAATCCATCCTCCAATCCTAATCCACATCCTAACAAAATCAATAAACGTACCAATGGAATCCACTAGCCTACCAGAAACTACCTCCCAAAGCAGTGCACTTCAGCTGGATGAAACCAGAATTTCATTCATAATTATAATCTTTAATGTATAACTCTTATTGCACAGGGTACTGTTTATTATACAATGTTGTTATTAATATGGGTAATATAATAATACCTTTTATGAAATCCAGTTTAATTTTGGCGGAATGTTTGTTTTGTTGTTGTTGTTTTTTTTGCGTGAAATAAAAGTAATTACAGCTGGTTCAGTCATATTGTCTCAGTTTCAGTGTGTATACGTGAAAACACCAGTATCCCCGCTATGCTGACCACGTTCTCTCCTCTTCTTGGAAAAATTTTATCCGTTCGTATATAGTCCGTGCTATAACTATCTGCGTGAAAAACGTTGTCCAATAGCAGGAATTTTCGTTAGTGTAATATATTTTTACCTGCTCGTTTCAATTAGAGGGGCCCATGGACTTTTATCTGGTTTGGTGACTCTGGGTAGTGTTTCCCTCTTCTAGTTATGTTATGACTCGGAAGGCAACCGTACACCCTTTTTGAAACCTCCCTTTCCCCATTTACATGACAGATGTTTTTCCTTCTCCATTGAAAAGTAAATATACTTATAAACTTGCAAATGATATACACGATACAATGATTTATGAAGTCAAATCCGTTCATTCATCCAATTCCGTTCATCTAAACCCTATGTAGCTGTAAACCTGCGCCTTTCCACTCGATGCCAGTTCCTGTGACAGTCCACAAGTGGTCAATCTGATAACGTGCTCCCTATGCCCCACCTTCCTACAACATCGGTCAAACTCCCACCACGCACTGGCTTGATTCAATAATCATGGGAGCAACGTACGAATAAACAAGCCCAGAACAAGCACTTTACCAATTTAAAGGGCAAGCATTAGGAAAAGATTTCACGAATATATTCAAGTTCTGTGTGGAATAACGCATCAATAGAGCAGATGCGCACCTACCAAACTGCTGTTATCAGAGCCGTCCACTGAAGAGCCAGACGCGTCTCTCCTCTTCTATCTTTTCTTGATCCGGGCGATGGGGTGTCACAGTACATTTCAATTTGCCATGCGTTTGAGGCATGTCTACGTCCATTGCGGAATCGGTCACTGCGGCGTTCAGTGATGTGTATATTACTTCAATGTTACGAATTCTTTTTGATTACCGGAAAGTTGGGTCACTTTTCAAGGTGGAGGACAGAAATAACCTGACCATGGAAACAGTGGGTGTATTTACCATACCACATGTGGCGAAGAAGGTGTGTGGATGATTACATCGACAAGTCCAAGCCCGACGCTGTGATAAGTTTAAAAAGCATTGGGCCGATTATTTTAAGGAATTTAGTTCCATACCTGATCGTTGCAAAACGGCGTCATATCAAATAAATACCGGAACTGACATTAAAATTGGCTAGTACAGGAGGGTTTTATGTTTGGGCAATTGATTTCTGTAAAACTCAGTGTAGGTTGATAGTTTTTTCAATGGCAGTGCCATAGCAAGAAGTAATGAATCTCAGAGGGTTTCCTTCTTTGTGGTCTTGATTTTGCCATAAGCAGCACCCCTTTGGAATGATGTCCGTTAGCCCAGTTGAAGGTTCCTTCGCTGAGTTGTCCTCTTCTCTTCCACTTGACAGCCCAGGTTTCGATTCGTCTTGGAATGTCTTAGATGAATCGTCGTGACAGGTTAGTGTGAGGTTTTGGACGTTGGCTCATTTCCCCCACTCTTGATAGTTTCGCCTGTCTAATCACTACGATCTGATCGTTTCTTTTGTCCTTGAATACGTATGACCATTTGGTCCTCATTTCGTAGCTTTCGAAGGGCTGTTCTTTCATTCTTGCCAAGGTTATCAATGGTCTTCTTATATGTTGAGGATTCGATATGTCGGCTCGTACATTATTTAGACTTCAGGAAATTTTGCTTCGGTGGCATCTATGAACTCCATGTGTTGGACTTAATGGAATCCGGAGAACAGGTCAGGCACCTGCGAACGATTTTTATACTGGGGGTGCTGAGCTCTCCTGACAAAAGGCACCTCACCCTACCCCCTGCACAAAAACCTACATTTTCGTCCTTTTCATTTTCAGATTTTTTCTTTCGCAATTCTTTTATACTTTTTTTTGTTATTTCATAGCGAATCGCGTGATTGCGATTAGACAGTACACCCTGATGTACCCCGCGGTAACGGCACCTAAGCAGTTAATTCGCAAGCACGGAGGCAGTGGCAACCATGAGCAAAAGCTGAAATAACAGTGAACAGGCGGGCGTAGTAGCCAGGTTTCTGTGTAAGGGGAAAAGTTAACTCAGGGTCCCCATTATGGACAGCCGTCAGTGAGGGTATACGGGCAGGGAGAGTCCATCGGCCCTTTTGAAGATTCTGGCTGTATCGAAGATGCAAATTTTTCATACTAGATCAATGAGCTGAAAATGTCCTGCTTTTCATATATCACTTGATAATAATTACTTCACTGTCTTTTCGCTTTGGAATGATCAGGGGCGGCGATCTGTGATGAATATCGGGTGGGAGATATGAGGGTAGCACCATCTAAGCGGAGCGCCACCATGGGTTGGCGCGTAGCGTTTAAGAATTTTTTTTACAGACCCCCCAGGAAACAACACTTCTGGGGTTATATGGCATTACGGCAACATCCCCAAAATTCGTCAATAAATTTCCGAATTTTTTATTTCAAGAAACATTCTTGAAGGAATGGATCAAGGTTTTTCGTACAATTCGGGCCACCGTCGGTTGTTGACGTGTAGGGCACAAGACATTTGTTTGGTTTTTATAGACCCCCCCCAGATTGAAGGAAAACGGCATTCCCGCCCGTATGCAATAAGCAACGTCCCTAAAATAGCAATAAAATTTCCAAAATCAATTTCAAGAAACGTTCTTGAAGGAAACTGATCGATGTGTATTCCTTTACAATGGGCCAGCCGCCACCATCGTGGACGCGTAGGGACAAGGGAATTTCATTGTACAGTATTATGGCAGTGTAAGCAACGTCTCCAAAATAATTTTTAAAAATGTATTTCAAGAAACGTTCTTGAATGAACTAATGATGTTTATTCCTCAAAATTTGGGCCAGCATCAGTGGTCTCGTATAGGTACAAGAAATTTTTAAGCCTTACGAATCCCACAGATTCCGGAAACGGTACTTCCATGTCTTATGGCAGTAAACAACAGCCCCAAAATTGACAATAAATTTCTAAAATGTAATATCAAGAAATAACTCTTGAAGGAACACTGATCTCGGGTTTCATTCAATTCACGCCACCACAGTAACGCGTACCGTACAGAAAGGAAAATGTCTTACAGACCACCCCCCCCCCCTCTCAGATTGCAGGAGCGGCACTTCCGCGACTTAATAGCAGTAGCAATCACTGAAATTGATGTCAGTAAAATTGCCCAAAAACTGATAGATGTTAATCGTTACATTTCTTCATCGTGGGTTCCATTCCTACCATAGCCAAGTCTTAGAGATATTCCATCGCGGCTGCCGCAGATTGAACATTTGTTGAACATCACTGTCATGGAAACTGTGACATTTTTCGGGCATTGATTGAAAGGAATTGGGCCAGTCGAATGTCTCAGGAATTGTTTCGCCCGCTCCGCGCCTCTGTATAGTTCCATACGGCAATCACGTAAAACCTCATAACTTATGGGCACGATCCCCTGCCCGTTGTTTTTCGTTACATATAGCTTTCATCTTCATTATTAAAAAAACAGCACGGCTGGACAGGCTGGATTCAGAAGTTCGACTGGCAGTAGTGGCAGTTGGGAGGGATTTCCGGCAGTGTTGTAGGGGAAGGGGGCGCGTGCACATGATCAAGTCCGAACAAATTTCCTCGTGGCTACCTATATGTCACAACACTTGAAGATGGCACCTATGGACAAAAATCAAATATTGCCAGAATCTGACAAAGGCGTATATTGTATACACGTGGGCCCACTGTATTTAACATGTAACGGGAAAAATTTAACATTAATTAAGAAATATGAGGTTGGACATTTGTTTGCCGAATACGTACATATGATCTAGGATTTGTTTTCGCCAGCAGTCCGCAAAATATGGGGGGGGGGGGGGGATATTTGATTTTAGCCCCCACCAAAAATATTGGGGGAATTGCCCCACACCCCCCCCCCCCCCCACCTCCCCCCGTGATCGCCGCCCAGGGTAATGATTCTTATTTAAAATACTGAGGCGCTAATATAAGCACATAGTATTTTTAAGGAAACAAAATATGATTGAAAATTCGTCATGTGCAAGGCCCAGTATGCTTACGGTAGGCCTATGCCTAGATCAGTGTGTTGGCCTACAGCCGCGAGACGGGTTGTGTATCGTAGTAGGCCTATTTCGGGGGTAGGTATGTGGTTTATGGTTTGATGTGCCCGTCAAGCAGAATGTCACAGTTGGCGCGAAGCGAGGCCAAAGGAGTTTTAAAACGAAAAATCAGTTTAGGTTGATCTTCTTTTCAATGGCAAGTGCCATAGCCAAGATAATGCACATCCAAGGTTATGAACACCATTCTAAATTGGGTTCTGAGTTTCTAGACAACCAACTACAGCACCCGGCCTTTGGAATGATGTCCGTTACCAGTTGAGGTTCCTTCGCTGAATGGTCCTCTTCTCTTCCACTTGACAAGCCAGGTGTCGATTCGTCTTTGGAATGTCTAGATGATCGTCCGTTGGGGGCAGCTATAAGTGTGAGTGTTGGACAGTTGCTCATATTACTCCACTCTTGATCCTTACCGCTGCTATCACTAGGTGCGAATTCTGGATCTTTTGTCTTGAATCAAAATATTACCCATTTGATCTCATTTCGTAGCTTTCGAAGTGCTGTTCTTTCCATTCTTGCGCAAGTTACATGGTCTTCTTATATGTGAGGTTCGGATATGTCGGCTCGTACATTATTTAGGACTCTCAGGAAATTTTTGCTTTCGGTCGGTGGCATCTATGAACCTCCATGTGTTGTAATTGACTGATATCGGAGAAACAGGTCAGCACCCCTCTCGGAACGATTTTTATCATGGTGGTTGCTGATCTCTCCTGACAACATGCACTCACCCTACCCCCGTGCACAAAACCTACATATTCGTCCTTTTCATTTTTTCAGATTTTTTCTTTCGCAATTCTTTTATACTTTTTTTTTTATTCATAGCGTATCGCGTGATTGCGATTAGACAGTACACCCTGAATGTACCCGCGGTAAGGCACCCTAATCAGTTAATTTCAGCACGATGCATGGCAACCATGAGCAAAAGCTGAAATTAACAGTGCACAGCGGGCGTAGTAGCCAGGTTTCTGTGTACTGGGAAAAGTTAACTCTTGTCCCCATTAATGACATACCGTCAGAGGGTATCCGGGAATGAGTGTCCATCGTCCCTTTTGAAAGAGTCCTGCTGTGTCGAGATGCAAAATTGTTTCAACTATATCAATGAGCTGAAAATGTCCTGCTTTTCATATTATCACTTGTAATAATTACTGTCACTGGTCTGTTCGCTTGGTTATGATCACTGGGCGGGCGATCTGTGAATGAATATCGGGTGGGCGATTATGATGGTAGCACCATCTAATCGAGCGCCCACATGGTTGGCTCGTCGCGTTTAAGAATTTTTTTTACAGACCCCCCAGGAACCCCACTTCTTGGGTTTATATGGCAGTAGCCACATCGCCCAAAATCGGTCTACATTTCCGAATTTTATTCAAGAAACATTCTTGAAGAACTGATCATGTTTATTCCTTACACTTAGGAGCCACCGTCCGGTTATTGACGTGTAGGCACGAAGACATTTGTTTTTTATAGACCCCCCCGATTGAGGAAACGGGTCAATTTCCCGGACCGTATGGCAATAAGCAACGTCCCAAAAACTGGCAAAATTTCAGAATTCATATTTCAAAAACGTTCTTGAATGAACTGATCGTTGTTATTCCTTACAATTCGGCCAGCCGCCACCATCAGTGTACGCGTAGGTACAGGGATTTTCCTTTTACGTAATGGCCGTAAACAACATTCTCCAAACTAATTTTTAAAAAAATTTGTATTCAGAACGTTCTGGAATGAACTAATTGCTGTTTATTCCTCACAATTTGGCCAGCATCAGCGGTCTAGTATAGGTTACAGAATTTTGAGCCTTACAATCCCCAATTGCCCGGAAAACGGGCCTTCCCATGTCCTTATGGCAGTAACTAACATCCCCAAAATTGACCAATAAATTCTAAAATTTATATCTCAAGAAAACCTCTTGAAGGAACTGGATCTTCGTTTAGTCTTACAACACGCCAGCCATCTTAACGCGTACCGTAACAGGAAATTTCCCTTACAGACCACCCCCCCCCCCCCTCTTCAGATTGCAGGGGCGCACTTCCCGCACTAAATAGCAGTTGCAATCACTGATTGACAGTAATTTCCAAAAGCTGATCGATGTTAATCGTTACATTTCTTCATCATGCTGTCCATTCCTACCATAGACATCTTAGAGATATTCCATCAGGTCTGCCGCAGATTGAAAATTTCGCTTTAACATCCCGTCATGGAAAATGTGTACATTTTCCGGGGCCATTTGATAAATGAATTGGCCAGTCAGAATGTCTCAAATTGTTTCGCCCCGCGCCGCCCTGTATAGTCCATACGTCAATCACATAACCTCCATACTTATGTGCCACAGACACCCTGCCCTGTTGTTTTTCGTTACATATCAGCTTTCATCTCAGTAAAACAGCACGGCTGCAGGCTGGATCACAAGTGACTGGTCAGTAGTTGCATTTTGATTCCGGCATTGTTGGTAGTGTTAAGGGGGCGGGTCAACATGAATCAAGTCCTAAACCACATTCTCCTCGTGCCTACCTATGTGCCAACACTTAGAGATGACCCTTGGACGAAAATCATATTGCCAAAGCTGTCAAGTTATTGTATACGTGGCCCACTGTATTATACAGGTAACGGGAAAATTTACACAATCTAATCAGAAATATGAGTTGGACATTTTTGTTTTGGCCAGTATATACCTGTACATATGCATCAAGTATTTGTTTCGCCAGTCCGCAAAATATTGGTGGGGGGGATAGTTGATATTTGCCCCCACCAATATTGGGGGAATGTCCCCCCGCCCCGCCCCCCCCGGCCCGCCGTGATCGCCGCCCTGGGAATGCTGTCCTTATTTAAAATACCTAGGCTCTATTAAGCACCTAGGTTATTTTGAAGGATCAAATTGATTGAAATTCCGTCATGTGCAGGCCCCTTGCTACGGTAGGCCTATGCCTGATCATGTGTGCCTACAGCCGCAGACGCGGTTGTGAACGTCGTAGGCCTATTTCGGGATAGGTATTATTTTATGTTGAATCTGCCCTTCAAAGCAGACATGCTCTGCAGTTGCGCGAGCGAGGCAAAGGAATTAAACGACATCCATGTCCTGCCCAGAACCGACCGGAAAGGCCCGTTACTACTGACTTAACATGTTCGTCCATTACACACAGAATAACAGAGCACCACTACGGCGTAGAAAAAAATTGCTGAGATTTGTCAAGGAATCTTTACACGGGCAACCTCCCACTACCGGTCGGGGAGCCTGGCCCATAATGCAACCTCACCCCAATGTTGAATGTTGAGCTAGGTGCCTGCGAGCCAAATACAAATACTACTTTTTGATATACAGATGAAAATTTTGAAATTCAACGTTCGGTATTTTCAAGTTGTTAGGTGCCTTGAGGGATTTTATCAAACAATCATAGAAGGAAACTTCAAGAGATCTTTGTTTTCCAATACTATATATCAACTCTTCAAATAATCAAGTAAATATGTGGGTCATTTTGGAATATCTTCCATTTAGTTTCTCAAGTACACTGAATAACACTACTCAGCCAGCAATCGAAAACTGCGGAATACCAAATTTCGTGTGGTTCGCTAATATTGATCCATACAACCGTTAACGCAAAAATCGACGGGGGTGCCGGACACCATGACGTGCATCGTAGGGGTGGCTGCCGCCACCCCGTCTGAAACGGGGGTGGTTGGGTCGTCTGTCGTCATCCGAAGACCGTTGGTCGTGGGAGTGTTCAGCTAAGGAATCCGTCTTCCAAAACTTTCGAAGGTATACCTGCATGGTTTTGAGTCCAGTTGACACCTTGGTTGTTGACAGAAGGAGGGCCTTCGAAGACCACACGTTTCAGATTGGTAAGCTCAGTCTGAAAAGGTTGATTTGCTTCTGATCATACGTTGGTGTAGACGGAGTTCCATTCGTTGCGGCGTGTATTGATATTTGAGTGGTTTGGTTTGGTTGTTTTCTCCAATCTCCTGTTGCGATGCTCACCTTTGTATTCACCTTGTTGCGATTTGCTTAGGCTGTAGCGAACGAGTATGTTGGCTGGACGGTCTGAAGTTGATGATTGAAAAGAAAAACATAAACCAAATACACAAAAATGGCTGAACTCCCCCCTTCACACCCTACAATTGGAATGCGTTTTTTAGCGTGCCGATATCATACATTCAGTCGATGACTGTATCATATGATGAGAATCAGTCATCGTATGACTGTTCATCATATCGTTTTGAGCGTCTGTTAACCGTATTGGCGTACTCGGCGCATGTTAAATCTACTAGCGTCCACTATAAGGGCACGCTGCAAAGCGTATTTCTATTGTAGGGTGGGAAGGGGAGAGTTTCAGCCATTTTTTTGGGTATTTTTGTTTTTCTGTTTTCTTTTCAATCATCAACTTTAATAGTCCTATCGTTGCGTGCCTTATTATTTCTGCATGGCGCGTCTTCATCCTGTTATTGTTATCATTCATCTCTTGTGAAGTGGGGTTCAGGCCTTGGTCTGCTACTGTCCTGAGGCCGCACTCCATTTTATTATCCTTAGCAACCGCCTGTATTGTGAGAAAGTCAGTAGACACGCTATTGTTGTACACAACATTAGTTTACAATGCCTTACGCGTGTTCCATTTAAACAATCAATTTCGCATATCCCCCCGGCCCCCCCCCCCCCGGAAAGTTTGGTAGTTAGCGCAGTATATTCCCCGGAGAAGCTATACGAGCGAAATTTGGAATCATATTTGTATATTCTTTATGCTGTTGGAGTCTCTCCTTTTCCATCACATTATATATATATATATATATATATATATATATATATTTAGTATATATATAATATATATATATATATATATATATATAATAGTATATATATATAAGAGATATATATATATATATCTATATAGTGTATATATAGATGTATATTGCTTTTCGGTGCATCCTTGCTATATGTGTTCGAACCATTGATGACTTCCAAATTATAAAGGGACAAACCCATGAACCTCTTAGTTCCCACAGTATTTGGAGAGTTTCCGTTTTCCGTCTGCGTATCGCCTATGGGCGGAAGGACTTTAATTGTGGTTACCATACCTTGTTTTGAATCACCCCCCGCAAGGCCCACATATTATTTTGGCACGTCCCGTCCTCCCGTTACTGTGCATTCAAGAACTAAAGGACCACAAACCACTTTCGCACAGAATAAGTGCAGGTCAATCAACCCCAGCCACCAGAATGGGAAGGTGAAGCAAATAATGCGACAGAATACCGCGATGTAAGGCAAAGCTACACGTGCATCAATGGCGCCGCACAAGCGAAGTCCAGAAATGGTTCGACGGTTCGCTTATTCGACCATAGTCGATTTTTTATAACCTCTCAATTCTCGGGACACTGTTACTATCTTGCCCTCAACTCTGGGCGACTCTACACCAGTAATCCAGTCAACAACCGAAATGGAAAACCATCATTCACGCAAGGAGATCCCTCCTTTAGCGATATCGAAGGCACACCGTTGGGAAGTTCCTGGTCCCTCACACATTGACGTCCTATGGATCATTCGATGGGTGCCGAAATAAGCGAGCGCGTTGACCTCTACTAACTCCATGGACCTCAAAACCATCCGTACCCACACAAATAAAACGTCTACAGCTTTACGCGAGGATGGTATGGCCGTCAGGGAAATTCTCCGGCGCAGGCGACATGATCCGAAGAACTTTTACAGATATTCAATTGCCACGGTCTGTCTGTGACGGTACAAACCAACATCAAGTCGGCAACTTTTAGATGTCACACTAGACTGGCAGCGGGGGGGCACGCACAAGCCATTTTCGTACACCGAACGACATACCGTTACTATATTATAAAAAATTATATATATATATATATATATATCTATAGTATATATATGTATATAGATATATCTCTATATGTATATATATATATATATTATACATATAGTATTAGATATATATATATATAATATATATATATATATATAATCTATATATAATATATATATATATATATATATATATATATATATATATATATAGATATATATATATATAATATATATATTATATATTATATAACCAGTTTAGAAACACAAACAAGACTAAAGATATATACATATAACAATATCCAAACAAGTATACCAAAAGCCGTTTCTTTGCGAACATAACCTTCACCATATTTACGTATTCTGCCCTCTGCTCCTTACCCCACGTACACTTATTAGAGTCTAGTACATTTCAGAAATTGCTAATATTATTTTTGGAAGATCTTACATGTGCACAGAGCTTTAGATTTTCATGCAATGGTATTCCATATACATGTGAACCGTACTTGGACTGAGTTGACATTGGAGATTGGTAAAATGATGGAATCAAATTCTTGTTGGATGAAAAGAGGTTTTTGAACCCTAACCACTCATCATTAATATTATAATCGATTTCCCATGTCCTCATATTTGAATACCCTTCCTTCCCCTTCTCATGATGCATCATCTTTCACACCGAATATCCTCCTGCTTATTTATTTCCATCTCATTTTCTGATTTATATATATTCTTTTTAATTTTAGTCAGCATAGAGAGGCCCTTCATAGGCCATCCCAGGTCTTTGCTTGTGCTCACGATTTACTGGATCTGGGCCTGTCCTTTTTACGAACCTATGAAAGGAGTTGCCAGATATAGGCCCAACCTGATGCTTTCATTCTGCCAAATTCTGAATTGACCCCTAGATGATTTTAGACAGACCAGATAAAACTGCCATATCTGGGCCATATAAATCAGTTCAGCCCATCTAATTTTTAATTCTGCTCTGTTCTTTGATGTACTTAATATGGTCTATCAAGTTTTATGTGGGACAAATAAAAGAGTTGCCAAATATAAATTGATACTTTCATCAAGTATATTCTGCCCACAGTCTTTAATATGACCATATCTGGTGTCCATGGTTGTATATCCTGGCTCCCATATCAATTCTACTGCTTGTTCCCACGATTTAATTGATATGGGCCATATAAAGTTTTACATGGGCCAGATAAGTATAAGATTAACTTAATAAGATAGGGAATAAAGCGAATGGAAAGGGAATAGAAAGAAAAAAAACGGAATTGGTCATCCCCACTTGGAGGTTCCGCGTACCGTGGTGAGGCATTCAAATAAAGGCGTTAGCGTTCGATTCTCAGCAGAGCTGGAGTACAAAATTGTGGCCACTCACTTTTTCGACAGCCTTCTTCTTCGCGCCGACCTTACTTCTTCGCTGCAGGGCTTCTTCGGTTTCATCCACGGACTTCTTTGGTTTGATAGCCTTCGTGGACTTCTTGGCCGCGGCTTTCTCGTTGGGGGTTTCGTGACTTTCTTCTTTTGCTTTGCTTTGTTTGCTTTCCTTCTTGACCTTCTCCTTCTTGGCTTTTGGCTTTCTCTATTCGTTTCGAAGCTTTCTTCTTCTTTTCACTCTCCGCTTTTTCTTTGCCTTCCCCTCTCTCTCCTTCTGCTTATTGACCTTCTCCTTCTCCGCTGCAGCGGCGCGTGCTTCTGTCGATCTTGAACGTCCCGGTGGCACCGCCCCCCCCTTCACTTGCTTGAACATCCATGGCCACCCCTCTCTCTCCAACGCGGTGTTGATGACGATGTTCTTTGGCGGTAACGTCCACGCCCATGCCTTCCATGACCTTCTTGATTGCTGCCACCCACCGACAAACCTTTTGGGCTCTGACAGCTTCGTGATCGCCTGCACAGTCTGGTCGATCATCTTAGGCTGCGAGAACTTCGAACCTATTGCCATCGTGATAGGTTGGCGATATTACGTCGTGGTGTATTAGGTTTGCTTGAATTACTGATATGACAGTTCGAAATGAAAAAAACACATACACATACCCCCCGGCAAATCATTTTTTCTAACGCCATCGTGGGCACGGGTTTTACCAGTCCAAGTGCGAATTTGACTTCACGCGACCTCGGCAGAATATGTTTTTATTTTCTACGGGAAATCTCTGAATTCACAGGCGCACCGAAATGCTATCAACAACATAACGCCCACCACGACCATAAGAATGCTGTCTGAATCCCGATATTAAACACTTTTGTAGAAAACCCAACCGAAGATGCAATTTTGACTGATATACGGCGACAAATGGCCATATTTTTATATTCGAATGCAACATTCGTCATACTGGGCAGTCTTTTCTTTTTTGGGACCGACGGATAGGCAAGTTCATCACAAGCTTATAGTAAGCTGGAACAATGAAGGGAATTCAGTTCGAACACCTTTAGGTGCATTAGGTTGAGAAGTAAGCGATAAAAACTAGTGTTAATTGTACGATTAATTGATCCAATATACTCTGACGGGCCCAAAACTGAAAACAGATAGACAACCGCGCGTAGAGTCCTCCGCCCTCCTCTTTTCTTCAAGCCAAGCGAGACCAGGACCGACTAGTCAGCTATATAGTATTCACAATTAGTACAAGTGTCTCAGGGGTTCGGGGGTTTTCGGGTTTCCCCTCTCAAATTGCCCTTCAGTCAGCGACCCTCCCCCCTCCCAAAAACAATAGTACGCAAAAATAATATTTAACACTCGAGGATTGGCCATCACCTGGCTTTGTTTCTGGGTATGGTAACCGCACGCATCTTCTGAAATTACACTACATTTGTGAATAACACACAAGCTTCATTGGAGGGGGTGGGGTGGTGGAAGCTTGGCCAGTATCGAAATTATTATCCGAACTTTTTCGAACCCGGCACCGCAGGGCGGAAGATTTTTTCCAAAGTCCACGAAGCGAGAAATTGGTACTTCGCAGTCGTGATACTGTTATTGCAGGTGCCATTGTCTTTGATGATACGGACGCGACCAACACCACACGGTCATCCGGGGCCAAGGCATCGTGCTGTATATACAACAAACGAGCCAAATTTTTGTGTGATAAAAAAATAAAGAAAGAAGACAAGGACACAATGCTTGTTTGTGGCTATGCTGAGTGTGCTCACTTTCGTATATTTGATGCCCCTAAAAAGAGTCGTTTTTCCGATTCGACATTCGAATGTGACAAGCACAAAATTGTGGCAATCACTTTTTCGACACCTTCTTCGCGCCGACCACTCTTTCTCTGCAGGCTTCTGTCGGTTTTAAACGGACCTCTTGTTGGACAGCCTTCGTGGCTCTTGGCCGCGGCTTTCTTCGTTGGGGGTTTTTCGTTACTTCTTTTCTTTCTTTGACCTTTGCTTTGGTTGCTTCTTGGGGCCGGTTCTCCTCTTGGCTTTTTGCTTTCTCCTTCGTTTCGAGCTTTCTTCTTCTCTTTTCACTTTCCGCCCTTCACTTTCCGCTTCTTTGCCTTTCTCGTCAAATTCTTCTTCGCTTCTTCTTGCCTTCTCCTTCTCGGCTGCAGCGGCGCGTGCTGTGTCGTCTTGAACGTCCCGGTAAGCACGCGCCCCCCCTTCCCTTGCGTGAGAACTCCAGTGGCCACCCTCTCTCTCTCAAACGCGTTGTGATGACGAATGGTTCTTGGCGGTAACGTCCCCGCCCTTGCCTTCCATGGCCTTCTTGCTTGCGTGCTGCCGACCGAAGAACCTTGGGCTTTCGTGACATCTTCGTATCGCCTGCACAATCTGCTATATATATGGGACGTATAAAGGGGGTTGCCAAGATATACCTTGATACTTTTATCAAGGTAATCTCCCAAATCTGATATACCCATATCTGGGTTTTGTATATGGTCAAATATGCTTGCCATTTTTGGGCTATATCTGGATTTTATATCTGAGGCCGATTCTGGATTTAATTCTGGGCAATAGATGGCCCATATCAGTTTACCTGGTTGGTCACCAATGTAATTGATAGGGGCCATATAAAGTTTTATATTGGCAGATAAAGGGGTTGCCAGACGAACTTGATACTTTTATCAAGTTATATATGCCCAAATCTGAATATAACCCATATATTGCTTATATGGCCAGATATGGCTTGCCATTCGGGCTATTCGGGGATCTTCATCTGGGCAATATATGGCATTTCAGTAGGGACTCAGTAACCTCGTGGTTGGTGTGCCTCATAATAATTGGTAATTGGTAAAATAATATAGTGCGTTCGCCTGATGCGATCAAACAAAAAAAAGGAAACGCAGAATGCAAAGGATGGTTGAAGCTCCTGCGTCAGAACGGAGTTCGTAACAACGCCTGTAGATTGGACACTTTCTGAATGGGGGGGTGGGGGGGGCAGTTGTCCTGTTAAGAGTGTGAATGCGTTCAAGAACAGTCTTGATTCATTTCTCAGGAATTGTGGCGGATTTTTTGAGCCATATGAGTAGCTCCTCTTTGGGTTACTTGTGGCTTCAGGGTCTTTCATGGATTTTGTCTTATCTTGTTCACTGAACTATGATATTGCGCCTTTGAGCTGGGATATCTGACCATGGACATATCAAACTCTAGCACATACATGCACCGACCACTATCCACGCATTTGACTTTTCTGATAGCATGCAGTTGCCTTGTGAGTTAGATGGAAGCATGTACACCAACATTAGATCATGGTGGCCATTCCAATATGCTTGTCGCCCTGACTGATGAGAAGACAGATGCTTAAGTAGTCTTCTTGACATCCCACCATCAAAGTCGGCTACTCAGAGTCGGCTCGTAATTTATGAATGATTATGGACTCATTTAGAATGTCAGTCATGTGCAACAAAACCATCTGTAAAGCTGCCCTGCATGCTATCAGAATGATAGGGAACATTCGCCAGTACATCATTTGAAGACACCACCATGCTGAACCTTGACTTTTTACATTTGTCTCCTTATTAAAAGCTTTAAGCGATTGCAAAAAACATTGATGCTCGACTTATTATCTTTGCTTCTTCGGTCATGAGCCATATCACTCAACTGCTCTACAGGCTTCACTGGCTACCAATAAGGAGATGAATTGCTTTGAGTCATTCCACTGATATATAACGCAATCAGTTGCAGGCTCCGAGTTTATCTCAGTGCTTGTGCAGCTGCATGTTCCTTCCAGACAGAGTTCAAGTACTGCTTCTCTGGCATCCCACCATCAAAGGTCGGCTCTCAGAGTCGGCTCGTAAATTTTGAAGATATGGATCTTCCTTTATAATGTCTAGTCATGTGCAAACAATTCGTAAAGCTGCCCTGCATGCTATCAGAATGATAGGGAACATTCGCCAGTACCTCGATCCGAAGACCACCACCATGCTGAACCGTGCTTTTGTCATATCCAGAGCTGGTATCTGTTATTTGTTCTCACACTTATTAACAACTTAAGCGAGTGCCAAACATTGCTGCTCGACTTATTATCTGTGTTTCTTCGGCATGGACTATCACCTCAACTGCCCTACAGGCTTCACTGGCTACCAGTAAGGCAGAGAATTGCTTTTTGAGTTCCTTCCATCATATTAAACAGGCAATCAATTGCAGGGCTCCGAGTTTCATGATTCACTCATCTCAGTTGCTTCTGCTTCTTCAGAGCTGCATGTGATCCTCCAGATCCTAGGGTCATCGTCCCAGCAACATGGCGTGTGCTGGAGTCATGGGTCGTCTCATCACCCTTCTATGGTGAACCGTTCATGTCGCCCTTGCTGCTCCTCACTTTGAGAAGATACCCTTTCTGATGTGATGGTCTGTCTCGCCTTAAAACCTTTCTCTCACTCAGCACTTTCTGTCCCAACTGATTCTTCGATTTTTGTGCTCTGTTGTGTGTTTTCTGTCTCCTCCTGCTTTCGCTCCTCTGGCTATTTTCTTTCTGTTTCTTTCGCTTCTGTGTTTTCTCTTAGTCTGGAAAGCAACCTTGAGGGCTTTTATGGGCGTTAGGTGCTCTACTATCACGCCCTCCATTATTATTATACTACTCAATAATCGATAATGTTCGTATCTTTGACAGTATTGAGCAGTATCTTCATTCGAATGAACTAAGACCAATGTGTGTGTGGAAATACGCGCAAATGAAATAACCCAAGGAGTCAACATGCTTGCCTGGGTTTTTTTTTTCTACATGTGTGGGATTATGAAATGTCTTTGTTTGCATGTCCGTTTGTAATTTTTAACTTGTTTGTGTGACCGTTTCGTACACAACACATCAACTATCCAGTATTCGGTATGTATGAATTCTGTTACACGCCTTTACAATGATTATATTTCTTTACCCGTGTGATACTACCCTATCCGTGAGCAGCCAGCAACAGGGGTTATATTCTGGATAACTGATTTTTTACATGAGGAACGATCTTAGTGAGGCCTGATACCAATTAAAGTGTAAGAAAATGATTAAAGAAGGTCAGGTCATTGTATTTCCCGAAATTACCAGAAATACTAGAGTAGGCAGTGTTATACTCCCAATATAGAACATGACCACAATGTCCATTGGCATGATGGGAGCAATAATTCTGTGGAATGCAGTTGTTACATTGTCAAAGCACAGGTCTATTTATACTTATTTTATAAGACTTCTCTCTCAAAAGGCGCTTCCCAGACGAACAATTTGCACCCACAGATGTTGTATAAGTGACAGAGGGCAAGGGATGCGTGTCATCCCGGCCCATATAGTCAATACAGTACAACAGCTTCAGGAATTATATACATTGACGTGGTGGCAAATACATGTAGTTTTCCGAACGGTTTCTCAGAGGAATACTACGAAATGCCCGTTTAAATGAGCAGCTGGGGCATATTGGACATACAAAAGTTAGGGTTCAGTAATGGGGTAGCAATGATTGACCAGTTTAACCAATGTTAGGAAATCAATGAAATGCACGTCGCCTAGGTCTATAGCGTTGTTCAGCCCTTATAATGAGTGTCTTTCGCTCCTGAACATTGAATTCGCCGGTGTTTTGTCAGGTAAAGGAGGGGATTAGAGCTGATAGCCCTCAAATCACACAGAAACTAATGGTACAACGGAACAACGAGTTTGTGAAAAGCTAGTAAAATCCGAACTGTCGCAGTCTACTTGATTTTCTGTTTCTTGTCGTGGCCTCCGCCCCCACCTCACTCCTCACTTCACCACGTACTTAGCGAAAAATTCATGAGTAGTTCAGCGGACCCAACCACTATATAGGTAGGTCCATTTGTTTTTCCAAATTAAATTATCAGTAAGGCACAACGGTACCAGCACATTCGTTTGGCCTTTCGGTATTCACTGTTACATGCAAGATACAGTCTTCATCAGACTATTGACAGATAAGGAGCACTCGATGGGCTTGGGGCATGGTCGGTCACATCAACAGTGGTGACAGGACAAATCACATCCGCCCCCGCAATTCGACCTGGAAAATAATCTCGCATTGCGTATTGCACAAGATCAATGACCGTACATTAATATCGAACAAAAAGCGGCATGGGCAGTGATGATGGCGATGATGTCGTATGGGTAGAGAAACACATTATAAATCCGGGAAATGTTATGTCAATAACAATATATCAATTCTAAAATGATTCCCTTCTCGTAGTTTGTAACTAGTCTCTACATGTCCTTCGCATTAAGCCTTTCAGTCATTATGAACTTCAAACTAGTCTTGAATAATTTATTTGGCCTCTCTCTTATGTTATTAGTTTACTACGTACTCGTCTATAGTTTCTATGCTAACGTATATAGGGTATACGTAACTCCCCCATGAGCCTAACATCATAAGGAGAAGTCGCTATTACGATGAATGCTATCTATTTATATTACGATAAAACAGGACTTGACTTTACACCAAACTACGGTTGATTCTCGCAACCCGTGGGCACTACCCACGCTGTGTACCCTTGTGTATGAAAAAATACATGAATTGGTATCATATATGAACCACATAACGGGTATTCTTGTTGTATACGTTAATGGAACATCCAGAAATGTGATCTAAATAATTCCATGTACCTACAACTTTGGGCCTCCTTAGAAGTACTGTGTCGAAAATCGACAGATAAACGTATAAGGGAGATCACTCCAATGACAGTGTCAATGTACAACTGAATGCCGTGTCGGCATGATAGTGAGGGTCGCGGTAGCGCCCTGAACTCAGGGCTATCGATACTGTCTGTATAAAAAAAAATACATGTTTTACTTGCTCAGGACTTCTGTTCGTATCATTAGCAGGGGCAGTACTGTCGCTGACTACGCGATGCTTCGCGTGGAATAGGAGGGAGAAAACCCAGCACTAAGAAATTGGAAGAGGTTAGTAACGAAAAAATACTTATATTCCTGAATTCAGTTGACCATTCCATTCTTGTCCAATTTGGTCGACGCAATAGTGTGCTGCTGTTTTATCCATAACTGGATGTGCACTGTGATGTGAACGCAATTTGATATGTGGTATATAATAGCATCTAGTCTGTAGCAAAGTGAAGTTGAAGATTGTTCTGAAGATTGTATCTGAGCATGCGCCCGAATCACCACTCCCCTCTATCAATCGGTATACCTTCTGCATAGTCTGTTGTTACTACTTCATTTCCCCTCTCTGATCGTGTTGCAATTCAGTCGAAGGTCCCGACCCCATCGAATAAAGAAGACAAGTGAGTAGTCGATTTAACCTCATATGTTATTATTGTGAGAATTATAAATATATGTTCAATAGAATGTCTTGTTGTGCTATTGCCATCATTTCCTATATAATCTGTGTATCGGTCTGTGTATTCGGTGTATTTCATTTTCTTGCTGTCGTTGTTGCATCTAAATTACCAACACAATAAAACAAAACTGTGTCGCGATTCCATGCCTAGCTTTTTTGACGCTAGGGCTACAAGGCCAACCCAGAAAACTGTAATTTACCCCTATAATATTGTCTGCTTTAACTTGAAACTCCGTTCTAAATAGTCGCACACTTTGGATTTCATTAGCATCCTTTCCCTTCTTTGCCCTTCCTTCCTTCTACTACTTTTGTGGATAGCAAATGAACTCCCCAGCACCAAGTTATCAATCATTGTTCAATTCTGACAAGTTTGGAAAATAACGAAAAGTATGAAAATTTGACCTCCGGTGACTTCAAAATTAAATCGACTTTTGTCAGGAACAAATGAAGTCCCCAATCTGTAATTTTTTTGGTCACATAGGAAAAACTTGATAGTTAGATAGATAGAGAGTATAGAGATCGATAGATAGATAGATAGATTATAGATAGATAGATAGATATGATAATAGATAGATAGATAGATAGATGATCGATTTTCGCCGACAGTGCAACACAAAGGGTAAATATATGACTCTTGCTTGTTGGTAGGTATTGGTCGATGGGCTATTTTAAACATCGATCTAATCAGATTTTTGACCTCAAGGAAAGCTTTGACCTGACAACACAAATAGGAGTGGGGAAAAACAAGCAGAGGATTCGTCCCCCCCCCCCCCCCCCCCGCGCCCCCCCCTGATGGAGGTTCCACGATGGGGACACCGTTTATTCGTTTTTTTTTATTTTTTTTATTATATTAACATAACCAGAAATAGCTTTTGGAGACATCTAAAATTATAAGATTTCACTGATGCCTTTGCAAAAGTTCTTCATCTACTGCTGTAGCCCAACCCGCTTCAACTCAATTATTTGCCTTTTGTGCGGAGACCTGTCGTATTAGGGGGTGGGGGGCGTGTAAGGTACCGTCCCGGTTTGGTGCTGGGTTCGATGTTTTGTTTTGGGTCACCCGCCGGTGTGGGTCTTACTGTACGCTATTGTTTGGGACTGTACAAACAGGAGTTCCTACCTGCCCGTACCTCCCGGTATTCAGGCGTTTCTTTTCTTCCCATGAAACCTGACCTGTCAGGGGAGCACTTCACCCCCACACCTGCGATAGACTCTACTCGTGGTACCCTTTTAATTAAACTTTAGATTGGCCGACTTTTTGTTGAGACACATGCCCATGAAAAATCAGCAAAGTTTGTCGAGGCCATGGGAGTTAGGGTAGGCATGGCTACATTGAGAGCTTTAAAAACACGAGTAAATTGCAGTTGATAGGTGTGTCCTCGAGATTGAACCAGTGATAAAACCAAACCACTGTTGACTATATAGGACAACATGCATGAGTGAAGGATATTTTGCTCATTACTGCAGTGCCACAAGACATCTCAGTTTCTCCGGGAAAATTGTTGTTAACAGTGATATAATGAAAAGGTGGACAAGTGGGAGTCAAACAGGTGTATCACAGTAATATCTAAAGCTTTACACTTGGGGGGGCATCTGTTGTAGGTGTCCGCGGTTTTCTCAAATTGGTTATTCACAGTACCTTCCTGGGGGATAATATCGGCGCGCCACTGGGGCCACAATGTTATGTTTGTTTGTTTTTTTTTTGCCTCAATCAAAAGCAGCTATGCTGGTTGAGCTATTGTGATGCCCGCCGTGTAATTTTTATGTATCTATCTATACTATCTTTCTATCTAGCCAGTCTGTAAACTTGAGTTTTGGGCCACAAAATGTTCGTGCTTCGATGGAATCTCGACCAGACGTAGTCACAATGTTTATTGACTGTTGGCGAACGTTGACCCCTGAAGGTCAAATGCATTAAAGGGGCACCAATGGGAATAAGTGGAAAACTGCAACAACGCTACTTCTTGCTACTAATTTTGCGTGCACAGGAGATGATGTGTTCGGTCATATTGATGGTCGAACAGCCGTTCATGTTGGGAGTGGTCAGGGAATCTTGCTTGATCGAAGGTCCCACTGGGGACCGGAGGGCCCATTTCATGATGTTTCACACAATGGTACTTGAAAGGCTTCTCCTCCCACCAAGCTTCAATCGATTTCTTCAAAGTTACATGTAATAGTGCCTTGGGGTGAGGGGCCCCATTGGGGGTGTTCGGGATTAATGCGACCTAGGGCCCCAAATTTGAGCTCTCTAAGGCCATGAATGAATAAGACAAAATCTTGTATCCTACAAATTTTTGGTGCATAGTGTAACAATCAGTCATAATGACGGTTATGACAGCCGGTATGGTTGTTCAGGAATTTTTGGGCAAAGTCCAACTGGGCAGATGGCCCATTTTATGATATTCACACAATGGTACTTGAAAAGGCATATCTTCCCACAAGCTTCAATGATTTTCTCCAAAGTTACATATACTGTCCTGACAACCGTCTGGATGTTCAGGAATTTTTGTCAAAGGTCCACTTGGGCGCCCGAGGGCCCATTTAATGAATTTCACACAATGGCTCTTGAAATGAATCGTTCCCAAACAGCTGTAATGATTACTTCAAAGTGTTAAATTGATACATGCTTGCGTTCGTTAGATATCGTTATGACAAGTGTAGAACTTTGCCGCTCGTGACCTGGAATGACCTTGGAATGGCACCAAAAACAAATAGGGGTCATCCTCTTATAGTCCAACCACAACTTAATTGAAACTTAAGACATGCTTGTGTTCTTAGATATCGTGCTGACAACGGATGTCACACACACAACACACACGCGCGCCACACACAAACACACACACACCCACACGTACACACATTACGCACGGTGCGTGACTGATTAGGATTCCTTGCTTCGGCAAGGAATAAAAAAAGGCAAATGCCGTTTTTTTCAGGCATCCACGCTATTAATATCGTCTAGGCGGCTATTCCGCTACTTGATCAATGAGTGTAATGGCTTACTGCTGTTTGGTGACCCGGCCGTCCAATGGCGGGCGATCATGGCCATGGGGGAGGGGGTGGGGGGGGTTGGGCGGCGTCCCCCCAATATTTTGGTTGGGGGACGCTATGATGCCCTTATGCCCCCCCCCCCCAATAATTTGAGCCCGACTGTATTCTGCTGCCATGTATCTGCCTACTACTCCAGCGCCTTGTGCAGACATATAATTTCCTAACAAAAAAATGCCCGAAATTTACTCTGGGTTCTTCTTAATTATACCCCCTCGACACAGTAGTGTCCGGGTATATAGTTTTGCCATGATGTGCAGCCGCCGCCGTCGTCTGCAGCCGCCGTCCCAGTCCCACCGCCGCTGGGAACTTTGGGCGTTAGGCAATAACTCTTTAACGATCTAACCTGGTACCATGTTCCCCTAGTGAAATCTAGGAATGAATTCGAGTGGCATCAAACTCTGCATTTCTCTCTCCTCTATTTAAGGGTTTTACAAACGAAAAGACTGGGTTTATCCCATTTTACACCGAAACTTGGGTTGGTGGGGACAAAAGGGTGGTCCCAAAACCATGACAGTGACTTCAAGGTCACCGGATGTCAATTTTGTGTTTTCGTTAGGGAACAATACAGCGTGTGGTAGTACGATTCACACGAAACTTGGGGTGGAGACAAAACTGTTCCGAATAACATGACTTGATTCAAGGTCACCAGAGGGTTAAATTTATGTTCCTTTCGCACAATTTCTTCGTCAGGATGCAAAAAAAAAAACCAAACTCGTGGATGTGGCTGTTGTTAGTCCTAAACAAACATGAAGGTCATTTCATGGTCACGGAGGTCAAATTTTGCATACATGCAGGCGAAGGATGGTATCGTGGTATCAGTGACACTTTACACCAAATATTCCCGGGTTCGTGATTCCAGACCGGCACCGAGACTATTTACTGCATTTACGATGGGCGGGTCTTGCGTCTCACTTCAATGAGAAGTGGTCGGGGTCGGTCCTGAGTTCACTAATAGCCCTTTCGGATGGGGCCGTAAAATGGCGGTCCCGGGAGCAGGTTGGGATTGGTTACACCCCTGACTCGTTCCCATCGGAGCACTAGTCGAGATGAAGAATGCGAGTTATCGCGGTGTTATCATCCACAATCACACGGCCAGGTTTCCAAGATGAAGCCTCAATTGGCTTCCTGAACCCGTAGTAATCAGCATATCAATCAAATTAGTCAATTGTTCTAACTTTGTCGTATGGGAACAAAAACTTGGGGAATGTGGACTACAGTTGAACCTGGACAACGGATGTACAGTTTATTTTTAAGTTTTAATTTAGTGAATGAAGGGCCACTGAAGGACATAATCTTCATAAACGACCCCGGAGCCGCAACAATCCCATGAAGAAAATGGACCAAACGCACTACATAATTCGCCCGTGATCCTGCAAATAAATCAGAGACGTTTCTTGGACGCATTCACACTCTTAGCGAAAACACATTTCAGTACGACAATTCCACTCATTGATCACTTTCTGCGAGAAGAAATATTAACGAATGTCCCTGCAGCGCTTGCCACGAAGCTTGAGACAGTGGGCCTCTATTTGCATAACATTGGAAATTCAAAGAAGTAGGGAGGACCAGGCCTATCGCGTCCATGGTTAATTCTGAACTGGATCAAGTAACCCCGCATCGCTTCCAGCTCTGTAGCTAGCCGGAGACGCCTTAATCTTTCGTCGTAGGGTTAATGTTAGAAAGTGAATCATTCTATTGCGCCTCCGCTGAACTGTTTCAATAACCTGTTGTCTTTTGCAAAGTAGGATCACACTTGTAATAATATCCAGGTGCGGTCTCACCAGTTGCTCCAACAGCGACAACAATATCTTATCAAGGAAACTGAAGTGACCGTGAATCAGCACGAATCAGATTACCTCTTCTAGCAGTTCGGCACATGTTGAAGGTTCCAAGAAGAATCATAACAAAACCCCAAGATCTTTTTGAATTCACCTCCTGAATATTTTTGGCTATTTAACTTGAAGGAAGCGTGCGATTGTTGAAACCCCCCCAAAAACCAGCATATTTTTGCATGTCGACATGAAACACATTGCCAGTCGAGACATTGGGAAGTATATCAGATCCTTTGAACAATTGCAGCATAGCATTCGAACCGACCTCCCGAACAATTGGTATTGTCTGCGAACTTCTTAAACCTGGAATGAAACAGAACCTTAAAGATCGACAATATAACACCAAAAAGAGTAACGGCCCGAGAACTGATCCCTGGGAAACCACTAGGACCTTTTGCCAGAAGGAAGACACGGCCCATTAATGACAACTCGTTGTCCTATAGAAGCCCCTCACGAATCCATAAGGACATTCCTCAATGCCCAAAGACTCTCCAACTTGAGCAAGAGAGCGCTCATGAGGAACCTGTCAAAGCTTCTGAAGTCCAGGAAAATATATCAACAGCATTGCGTTGTCAACATGAACATGTAACATCTCCCATATAAAATTCCAAGAGATTAGTCAAAAACACGAAAGATTTTTCATAAACCATGCTGAGAATCCCTAATCCGACTATTGATCATTGAATAAGCAACCATATGATCCCGAATGATTGATTCCATTACCTTGCAGAACAACACTAGTAAGACTGTCATTACGAGGAAGAGACCGTCTACCTTGCTTGAAAATAGGAGAACATTTGCTCTCTCCAATCATCCGGAACAAACCTTCTGGCAGAGTCTTATTGAAATAATAGCTAATGGAACAGAAAAACTCGTCGGCGAAGGATTTTAGTAAGAAAGGATAAACTCCGTCAAGACTAGGAGCTTTACCACTTCTGAGCTTGTGCAGTTTCTCCTTTACTAAACCAGGGCGAGCACAACCATATTACCAATCTATGCGGAGAAACCCCGACATTAGGTCACAAATTTCATCAAGTTCTCATGAGTAAACACAAACGAGAAATAATTATTGTGAACCTAGCATCTCCTGGCTATCGCTGTGTGGTGACACCCGAGTGGATCGAATCAACGGACCAATGCTGTCCTTGACTTCGTTCCCCTCACATAAGAGAAAAAGGCACGAGGATTCTACTTGATATTAGAGGGCAATCTGCCCTCTCAAAACCCAGTTAGCACCAGAAACTAAACGCTGGACAAAGCTTTTTGTGAACTTTGAAAAGCTCTAGATCAGACACGCGACCAGAAGAACGATAAAGTCCGCCATAAATGTCGCTTACGTGTGATGTCCAGAAAAACTTCCCTTTGCATCCAAGCTGGCCCTCTTGTCTTACTTGCGAGTTTCCTCCAAGGACACGTAAACTTTCATAACCTCGTAACCTTTTCAATGAAACCATATCCAATAGTCATGGCAGCATTCGTACTTATCTAACAATTGATGCCAATCTACTGTGCTAAAAAACCTGGAAAAGTCATCACATGGCCTTCGCGAAACAAGGAACAAGCTCTACACTCTGTGGGGATTATTGACGGAACAAGACAGTGAAAGCTAAAAAATATCGTGATCACTTGCACGAGCTACCAAGTCTCTACATATCTACAGAATCGGATCACTGCTCAAAACTAAATCCAAATATTATGCTTCTGGGTAGGAAAATGTATATGCTGAGGAAAGGAAACAATCTGCGGACATTTGAAAAAGCTAGATCCAGACTGCCACTAGTACCATCTAGACCAAGAAATTCTGGGATAATTGAAATCACCCATAATGATGGTACTCTTCCGAAGCCCAGAGCTATTTGGAGAAGGCACACAACGCCAACAGAGGTGACAAAAACTCACACAAGCTTGGCATTATCAAAAAACTATTCAAAGTCAGACATTCACATACAACAAAATCACCACCAATGCCAAGGAAGAGCTTATCGGTCCTATATTGCCTATAAAACAAACCATAACCAGGAAAGGTTGAATTCGGCTTGAGGAATATCACTGTTCACCCACGACTCTGTAATACCAATGACCGTTCAGCTGCGTTCCTGAACTAAAACGCAACTCATCAAGCTTGCCCTGTTGTAGGGATTTCAAAGTTCCCGGAGGTCAAATGGCATAATTTAATGTACTCTGAACGAGGTTCAGCACCAAAGGATCTTTCTGCGGATATACACTTCGACAGTTCACCGCGCACAGTGGCGTTATCAAGAAGAAGGGTTTCTCCTTCAATTCCTATCGGTTGTATAAGATTGGCTTTACAGCTTGGTGTGTGTTCCTTCATTTGACGTTGTCCCAGCTAAGGGAGGACGTTAGTTAATGGGCAACACAACTAACATAATCGCTTATTGAGGTGAAGGGGGGTTTGAGGCAACGGGGGTAGTCTACCTCTGCAGGAGATCTGTGATTTTTTTTAATTTATGGGTGCTACCACATTGTTGAAAGTGGGTGCGCGATGCCATACACTTCATATGAGGAGTTACACGATGTGGACGTCGAAAATGCGGCAGGGAACGCCAAGAAGTGAATTGTCACCAATGACATGATTCAAAATTCAGGTGAAGAAAAAGGCTAAGTCCCAAGTATTGCCTGAATTTTCGATGGAATGCCCAAAAGTTGAAACTTTGGTTTTTTAAGGATAAGAGGTCGAGGCGGCGGAGTAAGTCTACCACCTGGTGGGACGTGAATATTGTGGCATATATGGTCTATTGCAAATTAACTAGAGAAATAGAGGATATATTCCAGCAATGAGCCATGGGTGCGACCACTTGTGAAAGCTGGGTGCTAAACGGTGACCCCACAACTGAGGGGCACTCCGGTTGAGGGTGGAATCCTCCAAAATAGCATCGTGAAGATTCGGCCAAGAACGCTACAAATCGTGGAGACATAATTCAACATTCAGTGAAAGAAGTTTTATATCCGAAGATTACATGACTTTTCGGAGGCATGTCGAAAAGTGTAAACTGTTCGCCGAGCGCTTCGCGACAGTTGCGTTTTGCGTCTGTGTTATATCATTTGGCCACCCAGTCTTGTCCAATTGGAAGTGTCCCTCCCGTGCGCCTTTACACTGTTTGGTTCGCAAGAAGATAAAAATGGGGACGTAATAATCTTCGGTAAAAGACTCAGGGCCTATCTAAGTGTAGGTCAGAGAGGGTCAGTGCAATTGTTGGCAATTGGATCCTGCAAATCTCGAATCCGCGCAACAGTATAGAGTTTGTTGCCATGCCCATTTTCATTGCTCCTTTCATAAGCGTACCTACTTGCATACGTTATTTAAAATGTCACAGCACGCAACGCAAACCTTGAAATTGAACCCCAAGGCGATGAAGTTTCGAAGAAAAAAAAATGGTTATCATTTCAGGAATGCTGCTTAGTTGTCCCCATAAGGCACGGCGTTTCTTGCAATCTAGCGGGTCTGTCAAACGTAAAGATTTTCTTGTACGACACGCGCCAACCTGTGGTTGGCGCTCGCTCAGATTAGTATTCACTTGGGTCCTCCCCCGCCCCAATCGCAACACAAATCGCCGCTCTTGCCTCCGTCAGTAGTAACATTCGGTGAACTTTGATCACCTCGGATCAATTCCTGCATAAACGGACGAGACGAACGCCAATCATGATATAGAGAATCACATACTTCATCCATGGAGCATTATATTAACGGAGGAGAGGCCATCAGAGCGCGTATTGTGTGCCCTGTCCAAATTTTCGTCAGAGAACACCAACGCGAAGTGAGGAGGAGCCATATTGTGTGTAACATTGTAAAACACATTCCGTTCTGTTTACCTCTCTATCTTGATTTTATTTCGACCAGAGACACCCGAAAAATACCGTCGTTGTTCCAAAGTAAAGATGGTATCTAATAGTGCAAGATTTCTGCAACATTTTCATGGAGTGTAATCTGTTTCAGAAAAGCGGGAAAATCAGACATTGTTACGGTGGAAGCCACAGAAACAACATGAATAATTCGTTCTGGGAAAAGATAGATTGAGTCTGGCAGAAAGAAACAACCAGCTAGGCGTAAGGTATGACATAACGGATGTGAACTAGAGCTTAATTAATAATGTTGAAAGCTCGATTAAGGAGGAGGCGGTTAAACGGAACATTTCCAGTTTACGCGCGAAATGGCTTATCCATGTCGCCTGATGCCATGTCCCTATAACAACACTGTCAAGTGAGGCGTGTGTAGCATAGCAAACGAGTGCTCCACACGACGTCGGTTTTGTAAGGAAGCTTCCAGTAAGAAATGTCCGGGGCTTGGTTCATTCATGCATACATTTATAGAAGACGGCGCATATATCAATTTCGATATATGAGTTTCGAATTGTATTATTCTCCAAACTGATCTGAGGCCTTCCTTTGAAAACTAAAATGACTAACGTAACACACACTGAACCTTTTTTTTTTTTAAAATTGGAACATCTACATTTAAAAATTAGAATGAAAAATGGAAGAAAAAAAATCACGATTCTCAAACACTATGATAACATTATATTCTAGACCCCATTTCTCTCGGCCTCATGCACCGCCCGATCAACAAGTATCTTCAACAGTTAATTAATTTCAGCGGAGAATTACCTTCAGTCAACCCAATTCAATGCGGCTTACAATTGTTTGACGATTAAACCTTATTATGTGGTTGCTTCAGACAAGTTGTTAAGGTTGTCATGAACCAAATCAGAAAAAGCAAATGCCGGTAACGTGAACTTTAGCTGACTCCCGTTAGGGACCTCAAATAAGAGCATACCGGGAATGACTTCACGCTACATACAGTAATTTTCACAAGGATATATAATAACGTTTCTATATTTTTACAGGCGCAAAATTTCACCCTAATTGAATATTTATTCCATTTTGCTTTCGAATTTCAAACGTGTTTTTCGAACGTTGAGGCATTACCAGACTGAGTGAAGTCGACTCATACTAGTACAAATACTTACCTATATCAAGCAATAAACAACCGCCCGCTCGCAATATGTGTGTTACCCTAACAGGAACCGAGGTGGAAATGTCGAATAAACGCGCCCCATGATGACTCTTTGACATCCTTTGAACATTCAGTTCCGTAGTAAAGATTCTAGGTGGGGGGGGGGGGGGAGTTTGGAAAAGATAAACCAGCTACAATAAGACAAATGTATTGAAAATTGCGGTAAGAGTGAAAGAATGTTAGAGTGGCGTCCAATTGACACTTTGCACACAAAACATTCTGGGTCAGATCACACAATCACCAGACCTTTTCCTCTGGTTGACTGTACATAAGGGTTGTTCACACTGTGCGAATACGATAATAAATTTCATCGACGTCCCGAATTTAAAAGTTTATTTTCAATAGGAGTGTTCACACTTGTGCGATACGATACGATATATTATCGGACGTCAAGTTGAAAATATTTTAACTTTTATCGTACGATAATTTATTGGATGCGATAAACTGCGCGATGCAGTGATAAACTTGCGCAATTCTGTAAGTATGTCTGGTGAGTATGGAACGCCAAAGCTGGCTATTGAGGGAAGTTTTGGGCTTGAAAAGTGTTGGGGTGGGTTTTAGTGATAAAATCAGGGGTTTTGATGAATGTATTGGATAGTGACGTATCCGGGGAAGACATGGGCCTCTGATTGAGCTTCTCGGCACGATTTTGCCGCCATGCCTGGGACCTACGAAACCGTTATTTTAGTTCGAATCCATGATGCCCTCCCCATATACAATAAGTAGCGTGACCAGTGAGGTAATGGGGAGGGTCATGTTGCGTCGGCGTCCACCAAGTATCATGCGACATGCAAAGGCATGAAGGTTGGTAGTGAGTGGCCGGTGGGAGGGGGTGTTGTGGCTGTTGAAGAGGGGCAGGGTAGGAGGAATTTTCCCGGAGGGGGTCGATCTACAGCCTGACGTGTTGACGGGAACTTCACCCTAACCCCTCATTCAAAGGAAGGGGCGGGAAAAGAAACGAGGCAATCGGAATAAGGCCCCTATAGGGGGGGTGGGGGGTATGATGTCGATCCAACGTAAAGTTAATAATGTCTTGTAGGTCAGTTAAGAAAGTAGTAGGGTACACAGGTGGAGTCGCAGGCATTATATTTACATGCGTGTGCTAATAAGGACTGGGTGTCCAACGAAAAGGTAGGCGGGAATGGTGAGGTCAGCTGGCCTGATTGTGATCGTCAGTTGCGCTTCTTTGGGCATATGGCGCCCTCCCAGTGGACGATCCCGTCCACCGCGTTCTGTCTCCACGAGACCCCTTGGGTTCAGGGCCTCCGCCGGGGCGGCCAAGTAGCTCTGGGTTGGCCGCAGCTGCGCGGTTTCCTCGTAGGTAAGGGGGAAGGGACGGCTCAGCCCTGGTAACTTGCTCAGAAGAGGCTTGGTGATTGGAAGCGGCAGGTGGATGCAGCTAAGTGTTTCCAGGCATGCTCCATGATTGATTGTATTTCGGGCAGAATGAATCGTGAGAAAACTTGTGTATGGAATGAAGTCCAGTAATGTTCAGAAAAACGGTTTATTCAGGTGCTCCTATTTGCGCGTGATATCTCCACGACTAGAGAAAGGCTGTAAATGTTGTGGTTTGGCTTTGAAATGGGTCGATAAACACTAGTTCACGCCTCCAAGAGGTACTGAGAAAGACACAAGCTTCGAATTGCTTTGAAATTACAATTCTTGGTATTCAAAAAGTCTGCCGACCAGTCCATCGCCTGGAGCGACAAAGGGGTAAACGTGAACTTTTCTCACCTGAAATCCCACCTCTTTCTCCGTTATGTTAGGCGCCGAGACGTCCGATAAAATTATCGTACGACATTTTTATCGCACAAGTGTGAACACTCCATCCAATAAATGTATCGATCGTCCCTGGCACATGTCGTGAAAGCGCCGTTGTGCGGTGGGCGAGGTCTTGGTCTCCATCTAATGGTTTCGCTGTAGGGCAGTGGATTTCCTGTGGTTAATGATGACTTGACCTTCCGCTCCTCCACGTTCCGAGAATGTGCTCAGAGCCTGCTCAGAAGTTCACTGATCATTCTCTCGGATGGAACGTAAAATGGCGGTCCTGGGAGGAGGTTGGGAATGGTCAAACCCCTGCCTCGATAGACTGAGAACTAGCCGCTAAGAGAAAGCGAGTCATCGTCGG
This sequence comes from Sclerodactyla briareus, assembly GCA_026419785.1. NCBI lineage: Eukaryota > Metazoa > Echinodermata > Holothuroidea > Dendrochirotida > Sclerodactylidae > Sclerodactyla > Sclerodactyla briareus. Next base: position 66,654 of record JAODTK010001166.1, read on the forward strand.
TGCTCCTCCACAATCAATACGGTCAACCAGATTCCAAACAACCTTCGGAGCTTCGTGGATGGGGGTACAAAGCATGTTGAGCATTTTTGGTGTGTTCAAAAAATGTTATGCATATGGGGGCTCTCATAAAGGTTAGGGATCAGGACATTACCCCCATCCCAGTGGTTGCAGTGTTGTGATGTTCCTGGTAATACAATAGGTATCAAATCTTAATATAACCATGAATTCTATTTTTCTTTTGGACGGAAGAAATCCAGAGATAGCGTTCTAACTGGAAACAAACTTTCCTATTACTGGTAAATGTTACTCATGAAAGCGTAACTGGACCCAGCGACCACGTGAACATTGTTTCCTCGACATGCAAGTTGTTTCTAAGAATGACCCAGGCCCCAGAGGGAAATAATCTTCAATAAACTGTGGATAAAAAATTCAATAAATACAGTCCGAACAAACATTTGTGTTGCCTGCAAACTAAGTAATCATCACGCTCCCCATGATATTCGGGCCTTCAATTTTATCGCTGGTATGAATTTTTTGAACTAAGGTTCCGACTACAATAATAAAGAGATGAGGGCTCAGTGCTGACCCTTGTGTGACACCTCCCTTGAATAGAAAACATGGGAAGAATACCCACGCCGAACTGTCTTTACTCTGGATGTTTGCAACCAGAGAAAGGAATCCGTACCAGAATTTCATTTGAATGAACAATGCTTTAAAAAAAATCAAGCCACTACAGTAATCGATAACAACGAACTTAAATCTTACATTCTCGTTAATGAACCTGTTTTTCAACCCTATTTGATTTTTTTTTTCAAATAATATTCGTTAAAACTGTTTTCATATGATTAGCCATTGCTTCAGCAGCCATTGTATATCATAATGTGATATTTTCCGAGCTTGGGAATCACTTTAGCAACGCCGCGTGACTGCTCAATGATTACGTCACCCACGTGGAAGCCTAATAAAAAATAAGTTCCACAACAAAGGACCAATCATGTGCTATTCTTCTTCCAATTGTTACCAATCCTTATCAAAAGGTGATACCCTGTGCATGAATAACGGAAATACTATCGATATCGTTTATTCAATTCACGTTTTATTTTATTTTCTAATCCTCCTGCAAATGAGAATATATTCACTATTTTTCTCATCACTCTTGAGCCATTTAGTGCAGGATCTGAGCTGGATTCCCTTTAACATGAAATTGTCAATTTGTTGTAACTCACACTGTGCCTCAACTACTGGTCTACCGTCTACTAGTTAATGAGGTGGACTATTGCTTTTCTTCACGCCTCCTATGACTCGGAAGGCCTTCACTGAAACACATATTATACCTACGATTGTTATATTCCACAAGCCACAACTTCTAGCAGTAAATCGCTGAGCTGTCATTATGAATATGTCTTTCTTCTTGTTATAGTTATCGTTTCCCTATAGTGCACTATCAGGTTTCAAAAGACCAGGCCCCCTGATTATAAAAACATTTGCAATCTGACATCTACAAGGTAAGCAGGATAAAGGGTTGTTCTGATCTAAAACCGGATATCAGCTTATTGTAAGTAACACTTGCTACCAAACAAAACAAAAACATAGAAAGACAATATACGGCTCCGCAAACATTGGAGCTCCAATTGGATTGTTTCGATAATGGATGTCGATCCCGCAAACACACTAAACTATATTAAGACATGATTCAGACATATTTCATGAAGTTTGTATAGTGCTTTCCATTTTCCTGTCCAATTTAAAATCACAACCAAGAGTAAAATCACCCCCAAATATCATACGTTTCCCCTCAAAACTACTGATTCTATGCAAAAAACTCTTGTAAAATGTAGGTTTATCGATATTTTGACCATAAACATTCACAATAGTAAGTATGAAGTTATTATTTTTTATTAAGAAACACACAGGTTGTAGAGTACCTGGGCTGAAGTGGTCCCATGATTGAGGCGCTCGAAGCGTCAGCACTAGAACAGTATATAGACAAGATACCAGGCGGCCATAATATCACCAACTAACTGAACAAGAAATTCTCGGGACCGTCCACATAATCATCGGTGCTTCATCTCCCATAATCCGGGTGGGATTCCGAGGTCGAGACCACTGAAAAGAGTCTAACTGATAGAGAGCTGTAGCAGATAAAGAGAGACAATAATACGTAGCACTATAATTAGTTAGCAATCGAGGCTCTTCACAATATATGAGGTTCTACAGTATACCCGAGTTGGTGATCAAGTATAGACGCTTGTTTCTCACCAGCCCTTACGGGTGAATTTCGGCAATGGATGATAAATGCATTTTCAAAGCAAATACTGTGGCGTCGCTCAAGTCCATGATCTTTTAATCATGAACCAATATACATTTTTCTGACCATCAACACGCGTGTGGTGATGTGTTGTTTTTTGTGATTTTTCTCTCTCGACAAAATTAGAAAACACTCAAAAATAGATAAAATCTAGCCTTCTTCCCCATTCATTCCGAGTACATGCCGTTCAAGTCCGCGGAACCATCTTCGTCTGACACATGTCCATCTTGTTTAACAATAAATTCGCTCATCCGGTTAGTCTAATGATCCCCTAACTTCCACCTATTTCGATTTTCAAGGGTAAACTTGAATGGCTGTGTACTTTAATTTGGCCCAAATTCTGGAAACTTTTAATTATACCAAATTTCATATATCTAGAATATCGTGAATAAATATGTGAAATTGGATTTTAGTAAATTTCAATCCAATCTTGAGTATACAATTTTGGTTTTTTCGGTGTTTTTCCTTTGAAAATATTAGTTTCAAGGGAAGTGGGGTACAAGCATATGAAATGAAATATGCCAAAAATTGTTAGTTTTGTTGGTTAATATGCAGAATTCTCCTAGTTTTGGGAGAAACATGCATTCCCATGAAGACTTTCTAACTTGTCAAAAGTTAAATCATTCAGCCACTGTAAACGCTGAACGTCTTGGTAAGATGTGAGAATTATTGAACATCAAAAGTCGTCCCCACAAAATAACAAATCCACACGTTCATTCACGTTTGCCTATATAATGTTTATACAAATTCTGTCTTGTCTTATGGTTGTTTTCCAAATATGACATGACTTCATTCAGGAATGTAGCTAATGCGATATCTTTTATATTGCTACTCAGAATGTAGGATTGCAATACAGCTGTGAATACAGTTATACTAGGTATACTGCTGGTTTGCCAAATAGGCAGATACACAAGTCATTATCGCCATTCCAAGGACACTGGGGCTCAGCATGTGCCAGGATATTTGGTAGAGATGGGAGCCCAGCTGATCAGGCAGCATCCATATATTTGGCTTCAGGAGTGATATGTGTGCCGATGTGTTTGCTAATTTATCTCGGCTCTATCCCAACTGATAGTGGCGCTCCACCTAGATCGCAATCACAGTATTGAGCATGCTCACCACTCTGTCATTACGGCCTATTTATTAACTGTTACCACTCTTTGAAAACGCAACCATTAATCTCATCCTTTCCGATGTTATTGTTGATCAGTATGGGTTGGAATATGTTTTGTGCTAGTGGGATGTGTAATTCTCATCACGGGGGGGGGGGGGTTCGAATGATTGTTTTCCATGTTCGTGCAACGTCGAACTGCTTGTGTACCGCTATGACCTTTGACATAGTAGAATTATTAGTCTAATCAATCGTGACTGTGAAAAGTATTTAATTTGCAATTGTGTGTACATTCCACACCAGCAGACAGAGTATTCGTCAACATTGGGAATGTAGAAACTATTGATTATTGTGGTAAGGCCACGATCAGTAGTAACTAACGAAGGCTGTGGAGAATCGGCTGTGCTATCAAACGAAACCTGCCGGGCCTCGCAGCTTGAGCCGTACTATCCGGCTGGCTACCATATGAAAGAAAGAAGTAGATGAATAAATGAACAGTAGTGGCTCACTTGTATTTTAAAATACAATATTCTTGCTAATTTGGAACTGAGCTGTGCGACTGTTAAAATAACTACCGGTACACCGTTTTTGTTTCTATCTTTTCAGAATCCTTTTACGATGCATATTATTCAAATCACCATCGCGGCGTTTCTGGTGTGTACAGCGTCCGCACAAACATTAAGTGTGGCTAATGGAGGGCCGTGGGGAGGCTGGGCACACTCCTGGGACTACTGTGCTCATGGATCGTATGCGATTGCATATCGTATGAAGGTAGTGAATTATATTTTTTCAACTTTCTGTTTGTAGATATCTATGATATGGTAATTTCTCATGAATCAGTGATATTGAAGGGGAAGGAAATGTCATTTTTCCACGATAAAGCATTGCTATCACCAATTGCCTTCACCAGATATGGTGGAGCATGAATATAACGAAATTTCACATATATCTAAATGCACCAATTTGGTGGGTACCACAATTATGTCCTGAATGGTCTGGTCCATCTACGAGAGACTTATTTGAAATTTGACAGTTGGTTTAGTTCAGTTTTAGAAGTGAATGTCCCAATAAACGACCTGAAGCCACCACCACCCGAGAAAATGATATAAACAGAACCTAAATTAAACGCCCGCAATTGAAAAACATGTTAAGACTGCATTGGCACTCCAGACTACACCTTTCAAACTACACCTTCGAGAGGCTCTTCCAATGATTAGTTCATTAGTTGCACTCTGCGAAAAGAAATACTCTCGGATGTCTTTGCCAAAAAGCTCGGGACAATTTCCCCTATCAGTGGTTACATTAGGAAATCTAAAACGTACTCGAGAGGAAGGCCATAACAGCCATGGACAATTTTGAAGATCCAAATCAAATCACTATTTTTTCACATATCTTACGCAAATCTCTCGTACAACGAATTATTCTGGTAGCCTTCTACAGAACGTTATCAATTAGCGACTTATATCTCGCATAGTGATTCCACACTTGCACGTAATACCAGCGGTTCAAACAGCCTGACAACAATATCCTGATCAAGAAAACTTGAATTACGTTCAATCCAGATGAAGTCCCAACTACTTTTTCCTAGCAGTCTCCGCACACTGCTGAGAAGGGCCCAATGACGACATAAGATACACAATAAAATCTATTTGAAATTTACCGCATGAATATCTTGACTATTAAAACTAAAGGAAGCGTGAGTGTTGTGATCCCCGGCATGCACCATTTCGCATTTATCGGCAAGGAAAAAAAATGTCAATCGGTAGACCATAAGAGATTAGAGATCTCAGAGATTAGGATTCACTGTCGTCCGCAACTCTTCTAACTCCGGATTGCACAGACTCGTCGAGATCGTTTATGTAACCACGAAGGTAAAGGACCGAGAATCGACCCTTTGCGGAACACCACTAGTAAAACCTGCTGCCAAGTAGAACGAAGCAAATTAATGACAACTGACAGCACACTATTATAAAGCCACTCTTCAATTCACATCAAGTCTTTGCCCGTGCTACTCAAATTCTCCGATTTGAGCAGGAAAGTGATATCATAGTTACTGTAGTTACCGTAGACATTAGAACTAGTAACGTCATCAATGAATTCCAGTAGATCGTCAGAACTAACGATCGCTCGTAGAGCTATGTTGAAACTCTCAAATCAGTATTTAATTATCAAAATATGATCCCTAATATACATCACCTTGCAAACACCACTGGTAAAACCCACTGGACGATGAATACACGAATTAGATATTTGCCGTCCTCCAATCTTCAGAACTTTGTTCTAGAGTATCATTCCTCCTCTACCAAATCAGACGTATGATTCCCGTCACTGATACTAACAGGAGACACGGCAACTACGAAGTCCCTGATATTCTCTAGAATGTAAATTGACAATATCTCGACTATCGCTGACCGTACTCCTTGTCACTAATGGATCAAGGTGTTTCAACTCTCTGCCTACCTCAAACATAAGTGAAAAACGGACGAGGATTGTCTTCAATACTCGAACATGCCGCATCTCGAAATCGAGTGTGTATAAATAGTTATGATCAGGTCCGGGAGATTCTCCTGTTTGGGAGAATTCTGCAATTCTCCTGTTCGCGAGAATCGGTATGTTAATACAGATATGAATATTCATTGTCTGCAGACGTTAGATACAAAACAGTCGTTCCTAGTAATGAACAACCTTGCCGCTGTTTGAGTAATTTGACATTAGGTCGATAATTACAGTAACCTGCGTTTCCATAGCATGACACGATGTTTACTGCAGTCAAGTCACTGGCTGTAACGGAGATAGCAGGGGATACAGGCATATGCAATGAAAATTGAAGACTCGGACTGGAATAATTTTCAAGAGGAGGGGGGAAAATAATGTCCCCTATAATTGTCAATGGGAGTCCGTTTCAATTGTGGGTTTAACAAGACAATATGGTAGACTCATGAATTATTCAAATTCTCCTGAACAGGAGACAATTTTGATTTCCCGAATAGGAGAATCTCCCGACTGATGATATAGTCACCCAATATATAATATCCCAGCATTTATAATGCACCATCTATATAGCGAACTGATATGAGGCGCAGGTACAAAGAATGACGTGGATCACTCTCCTCAACCGGAACGTTTTTAATTTTGAATGTTTGTTATGAATACAGTTCTTCAGCCAGAGCGGCAAATCATTCCAGACACGAGGGGCTGCATTAGCAAATGATTGGTTCCATATATGGACGAGTACCTAGGTACCACAAGAAAAAAAAGATACGCGACGTGATGTAAGTATCAAGAGTATTAAGAACAAGTAATGTAATCGGAGTGCTACCATACAAAGCCTATACAAAGGCCTAACACAAATTTCTAGTTATGCACTCGCGTATTGGTAGCCATTGCATATCTTGGAGGACAGGGGTAATGTATTCCAATCTTCAAAAAATCTTCTTTAAAAATTCCGGCAGCAGTGTTCTGAACTAGTTGATGATCATTAATTCGTTGATCGGGAATACCAAAGAGAAGCGAATCACAATTATCAACACGAGGTGAAACTAACGCAAATATGAAGTAATACCACGGGAGGACGATAAATAACACTACTATAATGTTTTGCTTCATTCCCGGAAACATTCAATTCTTATTAATCTCAACAGAGTTAGAGGAATGACAATCGCATGATAATACATATATGCACGAGGCTACTCCGTGATTCGAAATGCGGACTTTTTGTTTCACGTGCAAGCACACGGCCAATTGAACTAAAAAGCCACCTAGTAATCTCAAAACAGATGGAGACACTCTTAGAATGGTCAATTCCTTTACTAGATTCCGATTCAAAACTAATTAATTTCTGTACTGAATGAACAATATCTAGTCGAAAATTTGAGCAGAATTCTGGTAGGCTCCCATTTGATTCCATTTCTGGTCAATTTGACCAGGGCGAGTACAAGATAATTTTCACTGAGGGATCCTCATCGATATTCGAACAATGCTAGTTCTTTTGTTGATACAACATCCCCATCCAGAAATGATGCTTGATATATTTCAACCTTTCTTCACCAATTGTGACCCAGTTATTGGGAGCACGAGGCTTCTTGCCAAGTTAAGCACGCACGTATTGTCGAGAAAGGCCAAACAACACGTTTTTTTGCGTTCCTCAGAGGCGTTTTTCAGAGAGATTACATCAACCAAGAGTACCGACAGAAAGCTAGAATATCCTACTAACTGACTAATGAATAGGGTGGGAGAGGTCTAGCAAACAATTATTTCTGACGGTTTAGTTTAGACATTGCTTCCAAGCTTTCAATGGTCAATGCTGTAACTGTTTCTCTGTACACCTATTGTTGCTTTATTTCTCATCTTAGATCGAGTCTCGGCAAGGAAGCGGGGACGACACATCTCTTAACGCCATTGAATTGCTTTGTAGCAATTGGCAGAGAATAGCAGCGGCCCAAGGACCTTGGGGAAGCTGGACTGATTACTTGTTTTGTCCATATGGAGAAAAATTAGTTCAGTTTTCCCTCCAGGTGGAACAACCTATTGTAAGTGATTTGAATGACACGTTCATTCCTCAATTTTCTTTACGTCAGTCACGATATTCATATGCAGATAAGAATATGCGGTCTTGTCGAATTTGTGTTAGTATATGTATTCCCCTCGTAGAGTGCACGGTCCCTATTGTCTGGGTTAGACCAAAGTTATCTGAGGTGAACAAAGGTTGAAATTATGGAAACATTGTAACAACGGGGAATATGAAAATCCCAAACTTTGTTTCTGAACACCATAATTTGACCAGGTCCTCGTGGATGGGGACCATGCAATTGGTAGGTATCTTTTTCATAATAGGTACATTGCTCTCATCATTCTCGGTGGAAATATTGTTTTCGTGTCAGATATTTCCATCTGAGGTCAATTGAAGTCGAAGTAAACAGGAGATGAATCCAGAAGTTTAAATATAGTGTCGCTTTTGGAGGCGTACACAGGCCCAAATGTAGCACCACGTTTTGTGCGCTCCTCACATCTCATCAAACACATGGCTTGGAAAGGTGCACAGTACCTGCTAACTGCTTACTCCTCCTGGGGTTCGAGACCCTCGTCGTTGATTTCACAGTATGCCGCGTATCCTGTTGAGAAGTATCAAATGTCATTGGGTGTTAACCACATCACCATAGTTTTAGCCATCTCACGTTGAATAGCACACATTGTGCGGCGGCAGCGGTGTTTTTTTTTTTTCTTTCAGCGGTGTTTTTTTTTTTTTTTGGGGGGGGGGGCGGCCATGTCGCTAGAACGTGAATAAACCTCCAGCATTTAAAATGATACTTCTGCTAGACTGGCATACTTCCCGTGAACTCGTCATAAATATCACCATCAACCTCATATTTCTCTACACGTGTGCTCATTGATTGGTTAAAGCATGTTCAAACCACTGTAAGTAGTATATGTTACAGAAGATCGTCAGATATGAAGAACAGCACCAGTGATCCAACAATTGAAAAATGTACGAAACGTTAAACTGATAGAAATGTAATTGCCTATACAGGTATGCAGTTACTATCAGGATGAGGTATTGGAATTCATCGAATTGCAGTGTGTAAACAATGCACATTCTTCCTTTTATCAATTCTAATTTTTCGAATTACTGCAGGGTTCGGGTGATGACACCGCAGCGAATTATGTGAGATTCACGTGCTCTGATGGCACTGAACTTGGTGGTACTGGATATTGGGGTAGTTTTCGGATCTGCCAGTCAGCAATGCTCCCGTGGCAGGGCTATCTGCGGAATGAAGACCAGAGTCGAACCCGGACAGGGTAACGGTGATGACACAGCTCTCAATGATGTTCAATTTCAGTGTTGTTGATTTTGGAAAAGAGTAGGTGGCGTCATAATTATGTAGGGTTTGTGTTTTAATATAACCAATATGCCGGATTTTTCGTTGGAAGTGTCTTACCTATAATAGGATCTGAAATTCCTCTTCAATGAATTCTCTTTGGTGTTAAATACAATAACAACTATTTCGGTTATTCCAGGAAGTGTCTTACCTATAGTACAATTTTGAAATTTCTTTTCGTGTTCTTCTTGGTGTCCAACACAATTTAACATAGACCTAACATAGACTAAATACTATTTCGAAACGAACCTGTATAAAGCACTATGCACAATGTTCAGGTCAAGAACTTCGTTTGACATTACCAACTGCAAAGGGTAAGTGGATGTAATAGCTAAATGAGTGAATCTTGGAATCATGTCTAAGATGTTTATTGTTCTCACCAGAAGTATATAATGATTTGCCAGGAAGGCCTGCGTATGTCCAAGAAGACTCGAGTGTTTTTAGGAGGCGAATTAGCTCGGTCGCTAGAGCACTAGCCTTGAGATCACTAAGTGCTGGCGATCCCCTTGAGAGCTCTAGGGACTCATTTCCATTTCATTTTTTAAAAGTGGATACATGGTAGGTAACGCAAGTGAGCCTTGCTCCGTTGGGAGAGGGTGGATATAGCAGATCGTGAGCGAACATTAATTAGTCATAGAGGGCCAGTCCTCATCATGTTACTAATGACCAGGAGATTGTGTCGCTAATCGTGTGGGGGAGGGGGGCGCTTGCTTGGTACAAGAATATTGACGGGTCGATGTGCACTGGCACAGAAGAGTTTCTGTGGTTGACTACTCCATTCCCTAATCCTAATCCACATCCTAACAAAATCAATAATTGTTACAACGGAATACCCCATTAGCCAATCAGAAAATACCTCCCGAAGCAGTGCATATTAGCTGGATGAAACCAGAATTTCATAATCATAATCATTATTGTATAACTTCTAATACACAGTGTACTTTTTATTAATACAATGTTGTCATTAATATGAGTAAGATAATAATACCAATAATACCTTTATTGCAACCTATTTAATTGTGATGGAATGTTTGTTCTGTTGTTGTTTTTTGCGTGAAATAAAAGTAATTGCAAAAGCTGGTTCAGTATTATTGTCTCAGTTTCCCGAATGTGTATACGTGGGAAAACATCAGTATCCACGCAATGCTGACCACGTTTGTCTCCTCTTGGGATACATTTTATCCGTTCATATATAGGCCGTGCTATAACTTCCTGCCTGGAAAAACGTTGTCCAATAGCATGGATTTCCGTTATTTATCTGCTGGTTTCAATTCGAGGGGCCCATGGACTTTTGGTTAGGAGACGTTGGGTAGTGTTTCCCTCTTCTAGTTATGTTATGACTCGGAATGGCAACAGTACACTGACTCCCTTTTCTTTTTTACATGACAGATGTTTTTCCTTCTCTATTGAAAAGCAAATGTACTTATATAAACTTGCAAATATATACAAGATACAATGATTTTAGGAAGTCAAAAAAAGCCATTCATTAGCTAATTCCGTTCATCTGAACCGAAACCCTATGTAGCTGCTCCAACCTTCGCCTTCTCCCTCGATGCCAGTTCCTTGTTACAACACAAGTTGTTCATCTGATAACGTGCCTCCATGCTCCACCATTCGAAACTCGGTCAACCCACCACTGCACGGTTTGATTAATAATCATGGGAGCAACGTACGAATAAACAAGGCCGCCGAACAGCACTTGACCAATTTAAAGGGCCCAGCATAAACGGAAAAGAATTTCACGAATATCTTCAAGTTCTGTGTGGAATAACGCATCAATATAGCAGATGCCACTACCAAACTGCTTTTATCATAGCCGTAGCCGTCCCATCTGCAGAGGCCAGACGCTCTCGCTATCTCTGCTCCGGGCGGATGGGGTGTCACGTATATTTCATTGCTATCTTTGAGCATGTCCTAAACGTCCATTGCGGAATCGGTCCACTCTGCGGGCGGCGTTCAGTGATGTGTAACTATTCCTGTTACGAATTCTTTTTGATTACCAGAAAGTTGGGTCACTTTTCAAGGTGGAGGACAGAATACTGACCATGTAAACAGTGGGTGTATTTAACATACCACATTGTGGCGAAGAAGGTTGTAGGGATGATTACATCGACGAGTCCAAGCTCAGACTCTGTGATAAGTGACAAAGCATTGGGGCGATTATTTTAAGGAATTTAGTTCCATACATTCCCATTGCAAAACGGCGTCATATCAAATACCGGAACCTGACATTAAAATCTTGCTAGTACAGGAGGGTTATGTTTGGCAAGTGATTTAGGTAAAACTCATTGTAGGTTGCATAGTTTTTTCAATTGCAGTGCCATAGCAAGAAGTAATGAATCTCAGAGGTTTCCTTCTTGTGGGTCTTGATTTTGCCATAAGCGAGGCACCCGGCTTTGGAATGATGTCCGTTAGCCAGTTTTGAAGGTTCCTTCCTCCGCTGAGTTGTCCTCTTCTCTTCCACTTGACAGCCCAGGTTTCGATTCGTCCCTTTGGAATGTCTTAGATGGATCGTCGTTGACAGTCGCCCTAAGTGAGGTGTTGGACAGTTTTGCCTCATTTACACCACTCCTTGATAGTTAGCCTGCTCTAATCACTAACGAATCTGGATCTTTTGTCTTGAATACGTATGACCATTTGTCCTCATTTCGTAGCTTTCTAAGGGCGTTCTTTCATTCTTGCCTAGGTTATCATTGGTCTTCTTATATGTTGCGGATCCGATATGTCGGCTCGTACATTATTTAGGAAAAACCCCGACTTCAGGAAATGTTGTTTCGGTGGCATCCATGAACTCCATGTGGGTTGGATTACTGGAATCGGAGAAACAGGTTGGTTGGGGTCTTCCCTTGTCGCATCTTGAAGAACGTTGGTCGTGGGAGTGTCAGCTAAGGAAGCCGTCTTCCAAAACGATTCTGAAGACCTGCATGGTTTTTAAGCCAGTTGACAACCTTTTTGTTGTTGGACGGAGAGGGACGCTTTTGAACCACACGTTTCAGCATTGGTAATCTCAGTCGAAAAAGGTTGATTGGCTTCTGATCATACGTTTGGTGTAGACGTAGTGCCATGTCTCGGCTGTGTGGTATTGAATTGATGGTTTGGTTGGTTGGTTAGCCGAAATCTCCTGTTGCGATGCCTTTCACCTTGGATTTCACTTTGTTGCGATTTCTTAGCTTAGCGAAACGAGTATGTGGCTGACGTCTGAAGTAGAAACTACTTGCATGTGTGTTCTGGAACTGAGTGTCATCCTTTAACGTGCCTATGTTCAGTTACGGCTTGAATCCTTGCGGATCTCGGGCGCTGCTGATGCGAGAACTATAATTTGTAATTTCTCGAAATCTTTAATATTATAATAATATATATATATATCTATATATATATATATAGATATATATATATATATATATTATATATATATATATATATAACAAACCCATTATCTCTTAGTTCCCACACGTATTTGGATAGTTTCCGTTTCGTTTGCGTATCGCCTATGCGGAACGACTTCCTCTGGTTACGATACTTGTTTTGAATTCACCCCCCGCAAGGCCCACATATTATTTTGGCCCGTCCTGTCCTCCCGTTACTGTGCATTCATAACCATAAAGGACCACAAACAGAACTTTCCGCACAAAATAAAGTGCAGGTCAATCAACCCCACCAATCCAGAAATGGGAAGGGTAAGCGAAGAAAAATGCTGGAACAGAATAAACGCGATGTAGGGCAAAGCAACACGTGAATCAATGGCGCAGCACACGCGAAGTCCAGAAATGGTTTGACGGGTCTGTTATTCGACATAGTCGATTTTTACCTCTCAATCTCGGAGAAACTGTTACTATCTTGCCTCAACTGGGCGAAACCATACACCATAATCAGCAACACCGAAATGGAAACCATCATACACGCAAGGAGATCCCTCCTTTACGATATCGAAGGCACAAACCGTTGGGAAAAAACTGGTACTCGACACCAAATTGACGTCACTATGGGGGCATTCGATGGTGCCGAAATAAGCGAGCTCGTTGGCCTCTACTAACTCCATGACCTCAAGAAGCTCATCCTACCCAGCATAGGCGTGTACAACGATGATGGGTTGGCCGTCATGGAAAACTTCAATGACAGCAAGGCCGACAGGACCCGGAAAGAACTTTACAGAATTCACGGGCCAGGGCACGTCGTCCTGTGACCGGTAACAAACCACATTAATTCGGGCAAACTTTCCGATGCCACACTATACTTGCAGCGGCACGCACAAGCCATTTCGTAAACCGAACGACATACCGGTTTACATTAACCTCCCCCCCCCGACCATACTGGAGAACCTCTCACCCCATATTATACATATATATATATATATATATATATTATGAATTAATTCTTTGATATTCTGTGAACGATTTGTAGGTTCATATTCGAATCCCTGTGATCCCGCTGTCGTTTATATAATTAATAGAAAATACCGAATGTCCAGTCATATTCTATGGATGGTTTAATTGATCCTTGGAAAATCGTCGCACTAAAACGATGGCCTTTCGATTCGATTCGCTTCGTTTTGTTCATTTGTTGTCCACAATGAAGTTGAACAAAAACAGAGATAAGTCTGAAAAATGAAATTGTGGAAGGAAGTCCACTAGAGACCATGGTGGGCTTATCAAGAAGCAGTGATAACAAGTATACAAAACAAGTATACCAAAAGCACGTTCTTCTTTGCGAAACTAATAACATTCAACATATTTACATATTCTGTCTGCCCTCTGCTCCTTACCCCACGTACACTTATTAGAGTCTAGTAGCAAACATATTGGACATTTTCTGATTGGGGGTGTGGGGGGGGGTGGGGCAGTTGTCCTGTTTAAGAGTGTGAATGCGTCAGAACCGTCTGATTCATCTTCACGGAAATGTGGGCGGATTTCTTTGAGCATATGAGCTTGTCTCCTCTTTGGATTACTGTGCTTCAGGGTCTTTCATGAGGATTTTGTCCTTACTTACCTTTTCACTAAACATGACATTTGGCCTTTGAGCTGACTGCTCCCAATCTGACCCATGGACATATTCAATCTCTAGCGCGCCCTATATACATGCACCGACACTATCACGCATTTGACTTTTCTGATCGTGCAGTTGCTGTGAGTTAGATGGAAGCATGTATCACCGATAATAGATCATGGTGCCATTCCAATATGTTTGTGCTGAATGATGAGACGCCAGAACTTCTGTAATTCTTCTTGGCATCCCACCATCAAAGTCGGCTACTCTGTTTTGAACCTGTATCTCAAGCTCGTAATTTATGAATGATTATGGCTCTTCCTTTTTAGGAATGTCTAGTCATGTGCAAACAATTCGTAAAGCTGCCCTGCATGCTATCAGAATGATAGGGAACCTTCGCCGTACCGCCGCATCAATCAGAAGACCACCACCATGCTGATCCGTGCTTTTGTCATATTCCTTCCAGATCTCTAAGGTCATCTTCCAAGCAACTGCATGCTTAAAGTCATGGTTCGCTCATCCCCCAAGTTCTATGGTGACCGTTTACATTCTCCTTTGCTGCTCCTCCCTTGTGTAATACCTTTTCTGATTATGTCTGTCTGGCCCGACTGTAGCTACTCTCACCGTCTCGGTCTCGTCCTCAAAACCTTCCTTCTTCACTCAGGCACTTTCTGTCCGACTGATTTTCTATTTTTGTTTTGTTTCTGCTCGTGTTTCTCTTAGCTGGAAAGGCACCTTGAGGAGGCTTTTTGCATTAGGTGCACTATCACGTCCTCATTATTATTAGTACTACTCAAATATCGAGTTATTGGTTGTTCTTTTGACAGTATTGAGAATTACTTCATTCGACCGCTGAACTAAGACCGATGTGGTGTGTGCATAAGGCACGCGCATATGAAATAACCCAAGAGTCCAATCAGGCGTGCTGGATTTTTTTCTCTGTGTGGGGCTTGAAATGTCTTTGTTGCATGGCCGTTGTAATTTTACCTTGTGTGTGACCGTTCGTACAAAACACAGCAACTATAAGTATTCAGTAATATAGAATTCCTGTTACACGCCTGTATGATTTTATATTCATTTAGCACCCGTGTGATAATATATCCTATCACGTTGAGCAGCCTCTGGCCAACGGGGGTTTATTTCTGTATAACGGTTTATTTACCTGTGGCGAACGAATCTTAGGAGCCTGATACCAATTAAAGTGTAAGAAATATGATTACAGAGGTGCCAGGTCATTGCTATTTACCGAAATTACCAGACATCCTAGTAGCTATCAGTGTATATATTCACATATAGACTGAACACAATGTCCATAGTGCATGATGGGAGCATTTCTGTTGGCATGCAGTTGTTACATTTCTCAAGCCCCAGGTCCCCCCCCCCCCCTTTTTTTTAGTTTATTTTATATAATGACTTCTCTCAAAAGGCGCTTCCCAACGAACAATTTGCCCCCCAAAAGATGTTTTTTATAAGTGACCGAAGGGGCAAGAGGGATTCATATATTATCCTATATATTATATATATATATATTATATATATATATTATATATATATAGATATATATATATATATATACTATATATAATAGTATATATTATATATATTATTATATATATATATTTATATAGTTTACGAACTCGATGGGCTGGGGGATGGTCGTCACATCAACAGTTGGTGAAAGACTCAGCAACCGCAATTATAGACCTAAAATATCTCGCTATTCCGTATGCACAATCAATGAACGTACATTAATATCGTAACAAAATGGCGGCATTTCAGTGATGATGGCGATGATGTCGTTGGGTGAGAAACCATACTATAAAAATCCGGGAAATGTTAATGTCAAGAACAATAATTCAATGCTAAAATGATTCCTTCTCGTAGTTGTAAAAGTCTCTACATGTCTTCCGCAATGAAGCCCTCTTAGTCAGTAATGAACTTCAACTAGTCGTTGACTATTCCTTTGGCCTCTTCCTTATTTAGTTGTTGTACTACTTCTTCTTGTCTATATTTTTTATGCAACCTATATAGTATATCATCTTCGCCATGAGCCTAACAAATTCATAGGGAGAAGCGCTATATAACGATGAATGCTATCATTTTATGTACCACTATAAACGGACTGACTGTAACACCAACTACGGTTGATTCTCCCGCCCCCAACTCTTCTTTTTCTAATCGTTGACCATCCCAGTGATGTCGATGTGGTCGACCTCTCTGTGCAAAAGCGGCGCAATAGTGTGCTACCGTTTTATTTCATGAACTGAGATGTGATTCTTTGAATGTGACGAATTTGATATTGTGGCATATAATTGTATCTAGTCTGTGCAAGTTTCCTTGGTTGCATTCATTCGAATTTATTATACGACATTCATTACCACATACGACGATGTTATAGTGGGGGCCATGAGACAACAGTTTATGTTTCAGCGTAGCGGGCATATTACCCATTTTTACCTTGGCACATGAGACGCAGCCTCATGTCATCTCCAGTTAATATGATAGAGAGCTTCCAGATTTCACGACGGGCGACTGCAACGGCAACGTATAACGTCACGTTTGAAATATTGCGCACGCGACAACCTCACACACTATCGTGCTACGTCCGATCTACGACTGGAGTCACTCATTTTTCACCTTGTATCTACGACGTGAACTTGGACTCAGCGCGGGACATCTCAACAGGCTAACCTGAATTCGGGGATTTTTACGGTCAATCGTAACAGGCATCGTAAAGCTCGTAAAAGCGGCATTCACAAAAACAACGGTCAACAATTATTGACAGTGGTAGAACTCTAAAGCGCTCTTACTGCACGACGGCAACGTGGTCTTCTTGTGAAGCGTGGTGGCCTATTGGCTAAGCGTCGAGCTTGTAACCAGAGGTTTGTGGGTTCGGGCCTGCCACGTTGTACCCTTTATGGCAACGTACTTTATCCCGCTTGCTCCTTTTCACCCAGGTGTACAAATGGGGACCGTGGGTTCAGAACCATTGCGGTGATCGTAGCTGCCGCGGTATACTCTCTGGGATTGTCGATGCGTGACTGGTCCTATGATCTGGTTAATGTCTGTAAGCGCTTTGAGCACTTCGGTGGTAGCGCTATATAGAAGTTTATCATTTATTAATCTTTCTTTTGCTCCGCGTTGGTTGGCACTGCGCTTCCGTCCGAATGTCGTGCCGTCATTTCCTGTCAACTGGGTTCCCTAGGTTGGTTCGCCAGGGGTCTTATTTGCCTGTTGATTGTCCTCCTCTTTGTGTCTCCGCACTAGTCTTGTGTTCTCTCATGATTGTTTCGCAGGAGGTTTTCTCTTTTTCTTGAGAGTCTTATTAGGTGACCCGCACTTCAGTCCGTCTTTTCCTTGTCTTTTGAAACTCCATCGTCTGTTCATTTCTTCTATACAGATCCTTGTTTTTTTTTTTGTCTATTTTTGTGTATAGACTTGTTTTGTTCAGAGTCACAACTCGCTGTTATACATAAACAATCTTTAATATAGGCCTCGAAATTTTAATTTTGATTCCCAATTCAATTTATGAGCGATTTCCGATAGGTTTTTTCAAAGGCTGCCATCGCGAAAATTTCCGTCGCTTCATACCTCCCTGGTGTCCAGTTTGCTTTCCCGAGTATATTTACAATGATTTCTCTCCTCATCCTCACCTCTCTTGATGATTTATTATTCTGTCTTGGCTTCTTTGATATTTAGGTTTCTTTAGGGTTTAGGTCTCCTTTGTCCGTTTCGCCTGACGCGCTATCTGCAACGTGTTCATCGTTCGTGATGAACAGATATCATCTGCATATTTGTTGCTCAATGTGTACGATCCGTCTGGTATTAGCATACTTTCGGTCCTTGAAGGTGACTGGGTATGATTTGGTTTTTGTCGGCGGCTTTGCATACGAGTGGTCTCCTCTTGATCTCTTCTCTCTTCATGCCTCTTGCCAGATATAGTGTGAATAGAATGGGCTGAGACACTCTCACCTGAGGTACTTCCGATCTTAGTGACTATTTCCTTTCCCAGAGTTTTTTTTTTTCCCCCCAATTCTAAAGTTAGTGTGGAATCCGGGAATTTGCCGGAATATCCTTGGCGGACAATTTTTCTAATTTCTCTAAAAACACGTGGGCTCTTATATTTCCTCCGGCTTCCTTAATTCATTTCAATATAAAATTGCCCTATCAAGACTCCTTCGATCAACAGCCTTGTTAATCGGTGTCAAATACGGACGCGCACAACCCTTGGGAACCAGTGTCAACCTTCCAAAGACTCCTCAATAGCTAGTGCAGATTAAGGATAGGTCAGATGAGTTAACATATCTGGCATTCGCCCGCATCACACTCCCCTCTATCAAATCTGTAGATTCCGTCTGCAATGTCTATTGTTACTTCATTCCTTTCCTTCGTATCTTCGTTGTTGCATTCAGTCAAAGGTCTCGACAATCGAATAAGAAGACCGAGTGAGTAATATATTTACCCTTTCCTATGTTATTATCTTAATAATTATAAATATATTTTCATAGAATGTCATTGCTGTGCTATTGCGTTAATATTCACAAGTACGGTATCGGTAAGTCGGCCTTTATTATGCACATTTCACTCATATAATCTGTATATCGGTCTGTGATATTCGGTTGGTGGTATTTCATTTTCATGCTGATCGTTGTTGCATCTAAATTAACAAGAAAGGACAATGCCGTTTTCAGGCATCCACGCTATTAATATCGTCTAGGCGGCTATTCCGCTACTTGATCAATGATGTAATTCTTATTCTGCTGTGAAGCTTGAGACGGTGACCCCTCCGTCATTAGTAACATTAGGAGAGTAACAAAAGGGGGGATAGCTATCCATACTCTGTGCAATTTTGATAACCCGAATCAATGCACTGCATAAAAGGACGAGAAGAGCCCTCAATATTATAGAGATCACATACAGTTTATTTATATTTGATATATGAGTATTGAATTATTTCGTTTTCAAACTGATCTGGCGGCCTTTAAAAACTAAACTCGACTAACAGTAACACACAAGGAGCCTTTTTTAATTTGGAACATCATACATTTCAAAATTATAATGAAAGGAAAAACAAAATACCACGTTTCTCTAAACATATTCTACCATCATATTCCAGACCCCATTATTGTCGCTCATGCACCGCCCTACTCAAGTCATCTTCAAACAGTTTATATAATTTCCCAATGAGGATTACCTTCAGTCAACCCAATTCAATGCGGCTTAACCTTGTTCGACGATTAGCCTTATTCTGTTGGTTGCTTCAGACAAAGTTAAAGGTTGTCATCAACCAATATCTAAAATGAAGCAAATACCGATTAACGTGAACCTCAGCTGACTCCCGTTAGAGAATTTCACTTCCCAATGTTCCTTTGATTATTACGAAGGTTATAGTTTCTTGTCCAATACCAAATTACTGTTACCTGGCAGACAAGCTTTTCTCCTTTCCTCAAATACCAGCATACTGGGAATTATTTCACGCCTACTGTACAGTAATTTTCACAATGATATATAATGATGTTTTTATATTTTTACAGGAAAAATTTCATCCTACTTGACATATTTATTTCATTTTACTTTCAAATGGCAATACGTAGGGGTTTTCGAGCGTTGTAGGCGTTACTAGACTTGCTGAAGTCGACTCACACTAGTACAAATACCTGACATATATCACACAAACCGCCCGCCCGCAATATGTGTGTTACCCTAACAGAAACCGAGGTGGAAAATGTGGAAATAAACGGCGCTCCATCTTGACATCCTTTAAACATTCAGTTCCGTAGTCAAGATTCTAGGTGGGGATGAGAGAGAGAGTTTGGAAGAGTTAAACCAGCTACAACAAGACGAGTTTGGAATGAAACGTAAGATGGAAGAAGGCAGAGTGCGTCAGTGCACACATTGCAATCAAACATTCTGGTCCGGATTACACGCATCACCGAACCCTTTTCTCTGGTCTTCATCTAATGGGTTCGCTGTAAGGCATTGGACTCCCTGTGGTTAATAATGATTGTTACGGACGAACTCGTCGCTTGCAGTGAGCAGTCACGTCAAACCTGTCATTCCGCTCCTCCAGGTTTCCGAGAATGTTACTCAGAGCCTGGGGTTTACTGACCATTCTCTCGGATGGAACGTAAAATGGCGGTCCCCGAAGGAGGATGGGATTGGACACACCCCTGCATCGATATGATCCGAGCACTAGCCGCTAAGAGAAGGCGAGTCATCGCCGGTGCTCCTCCACATTCAATACGGTCAACCAGATTCTAAAGAACCTTCGGAAGTTTCGTGGAGGGGGGTCCAAAGCATGTTGAGCATTTTTGGAGTGTGCAAAAAATGTTATGCATAAATTGAGGCCTCCTCATAAAAGTTGGGGATCAGGATTACCCCCATCCCAGTGCTGCAGTCTTGTTATGTTCCGGTTAATACAATAGGTTTCAAATCTTAATTAACCATGATTCTATTTTTCTTTTGGACGGAACAATTAAAGAGATAGAGGTCCAACTGGAACCAAACTTTTCTATTAGTGGTAAAGTCCCTCCTGAAAGCGTAAATAGACCCAACGACCATGTGAGGCCCTAGGGGGAAAAATAGACTTCAATAAACTCGATCAATCGTTTAATCAATTCAGGTTTTTTATTTCATTTTTTAATTCTCCCTCACTTAGGAATAATTCACTAATTTTTTCATCACTCCTGAACCATTTAGTGCACGGATCTGAGCTGGATTCCTTTTAACTTGAAATTGTCAATTTGTTAGCTCACACTGTGCCTCAACTATTGGTCTACCGTCTACTAGTTAATGAGTTGGACCTTGTTTTTTCTTTACGCCTCCTATGACTCGGAAGGCCTTCACTGAAACACATATTAATCTTACGATTGCTATATTCCACAAGCTACTACTTCTTGCAGTTTTAAAAAATCGCTGAGCGGTGTCATTATGAATATTATCTTCTTCTGTGTATCCTATCAGTATCGAAAGACCAGGCCCCTGTGGATCTTGACTATAAACATTTGCCATCTGAAATCTACGAAGTAAGCAGGACGAGGGCTTGTTCTGATCTAAAACCGGATATCAGCTTATTGTAAGTAACACTTGCTACCAATGACTTTGATGAGATAAACAAAAACATTAAAAAAACATAGAAAGACAATATACGGCTCCGCAGACATTAGAGCTCCAAGTGAATTGTTCCGATAATAATGTCAATCCCGCCAAACATCCACTAAACAAACACAAAACTCTTGTAAAATGTAGGTTTATCGATATTTTGACCATAAACAATCACAATAGTAAGTATGAAGTTATTAATTTTTATTAAGGTCAGAAACACACAGGTTGCGGAGTACCTGGGCTGAAGTGGTCCAAGTACTGAGGCGGCTCGGAGCGGTTAGCACTAGAACAGTATATAGACAAGATACCAGGCGGGCCATAAGATCAACCAACTAACTGAACAAGAAATTCTCGGGACCGTCCACATAATCAGCAGGGTGCTTCATCTCCCATAATCCGGGTGGGATTCCGAGGTCGAGACCACTGGAAAGAGTCAAGCTAATAGAGAGCTGCAGTAGAACAAGAGAGACAATAATAAGTCGCAATCGAGGCTCTATACACGACAGGAGGTTTCTACAGATACCCGGGTGGGGATTAACAGTATTACGCTGTGTCTTCATAAGCCCTCACGGGTGAATTTCAGCAATTGAGGATGAAATGCACTCTCAAAGCAAATACTGTGGCGTCGCTCAAGTCCATGATGTTTTGGTCATGAGCCAAGATACATTTTGCTAACCAACACATCAACACGCTTGTGGTGATGTTTTTTTTTCGTGATTTGTCTCTCTTGACAAAATTAGAAAACATTTCAAAAATAGGTAAATATGTCCTTTCTTCCCCATTCACTCCGAGTACATGCCGTTCAAGTCCTGGAAACCATCTTCGTCTTGACACATTCCATCTTGTTTAACAATAAATACGCTCATCCGACTAGTCTAATAATCCCCCAACTTCCACCTATTTTGATTTTCAAGGATAAACTTGAATGGCTGTGTACTTTAATTTGGCCCAAATTCTGGAAACTTTTAATTATACCAAATTTCCTTTATATCCAGAATATCATGAATAAATATGAGAAATTGGATTTTAGTAATTTTAATCCAATCTTGTGTATACAATTTTGGGTTTTTTGCGATGTTTTTTCCTTTATTTTTAATTAGTTTCAAAGCAAGTGGGGGTACCAGCCTGTGATATAAAAATATGCCAAAAATTTAGATTTGCTAGTTTTGTTGGTCAATATGCAGATTTCTCCTAGTTTTGGGAGGAACGTGCATTCCCATGCAGACTTTCCAACTTGTCAAAAGTTTAAATCATTCAGCCACTGCAATCGCGTCTTGGTAAAATGTGAGAATATTTAAACATCAATTCGTCCCCACAATACGAATCCCACGTTTAATTCACGTTTGCCTAAAGTTTAAACAAATGTTTTCTTGCCTTATGGTTGTTTTCAAATATGACATGACTTCAAATATGACATTCAGGAAAGTAGCCAATGCAATATCTTTAGATTGCTACTCAGAATGTAGGATTGCAATACAGCTGTGAATATAGTTATACTAGTTATACTGCTGGTTTGCCATATAGTCATTATCGCCATTCCAAGTAAACTGGGGCTCAGAATGCGCCCATGATATTGGCAGAAATTTGCACCCAGCTGATCAGGGCGGCATCCATGTATTTGGCTTCAGGGGTGATATGTGTTCCAAGGTGTTTGCTAATTTATCTCGGCTCTACCCCAACTGATAGTGGCGCTCCACCTATAGATCGTAACCGCGGTATTGAGCTTTTCACGGTTGTCAATGCGCATGCTTACCACTCTGTCATTTCGCCCTATGTTACAAACTGTTACCACTCTTTGGAAACGCAACCAAGTAATCTCATCCTTTCCCGATGTTTCTGTTGATCAGTATGGGTTGGAATATGTTTTGTGCTAGTGGGATGTGTAATTCCCATCGAGGAGGGGGGGGGGGGGTTCGCATGAGTTATTTTCTATTTCGTGCAACGCCGAACTGCTTGTGTACCGCTATGACCTTTGACATAGTCTCATTAATCGTGACATTGAAAAGGTGTATTCAACTTGCACATTCCACACCAGCAGACAGAGTATTCGTCAACATTGGGAATGTAGAAATAATTGATTATTGTTGTAAGGCCTACGATCAGTAGTAACTAACGAAGGCTGTGGGAAATCGGCTGTGCTATCAAACGAAACCTGCCGGGCCTCGCAGCTTGAGCCGTACTATCCGGCTGGCTACCATATGAAAGAAAGTAGTAGATGAATAAATGAACAGTAGTGGCCTATTGTCTTTTAAAATACAATACTCTTGCTAATTTGGAACTGAGCTGGGCGACTGTTAAAATAACTACACCGTTTTTGCTTCTGTCTTCTCAGAATCCTTCTACGATGCATATTATTCAAATCACCATCGCGGCGTTTCTGGTGTGTACAGCGTCCGCACAAACATTGACTGTGGATAATGGAGGGCCGTGGGGAGGCTGGGCACACTCCTGGGACTACTGGCTCGTGGACCGTTTGGCGATTGCAATAAAACGTATGAAGGTACTGAATTATATCGTTCGCAACTTTCTGTTTGTAGATATCTATGATTATTCTCATGAATTAGTGATATTAAAGTGGAGGGTAATGTCCATTTTTCCACGATAACGCATTGCTATCACCAATTGCCTTCACCAGATATGGTGGAGCAAGAATATAACGAATTGTCACATCCATCCGAATACACCATTTTTAGTGGGGTATCACATTATGTCATGTGTCTGTATCTACGATAGAGATTTATTTGAAATTTGAAAAATAGTTGGTTTAGTTCAGTTTAAGAAGTAAATGTCCCCATCAAACGACCTGAATCCACCACAACCAAGAAGATGAATAATAACAGACCTGATCATACGCCCGCAATTGAAAACAGGTCAAGACTGCATTGCCACTGTCAGATCAAACTACACCTTCGAAAAGAAATGTTTCCCGGATGTCTAATCTGCAACATTTGCAAAAACGCTCGGGACAATGTCCCCTATCAGTGGTTACATTAGGAAATCTAAAACGTAATCGGAGGGAGGCCATAATAGCCATGGACAATTTTGAAGATCCGAATCAAATCACTATCTTTATTCACATTATCATAAGGCAATCTCTCGGACAAGCATTTTCTGGTAGCCCTCCACAGGACGTTATCAATTAGCGTCTTAAACCTCGCATAATGATTCCCCACTTGCACTATACCAATTGTGTTAAAACAGCCTGACGTAAATACCTTCATCAAGAACTTGAATTTCGTTTAATCCAGATGACGTCCCAACTACTTTTCCTAGCAATCTCCGCACACTGCTGAGAAGGGTCCAATGAAGCATTAAAATACACAATAAATCTATTTGAAATGTCCGCGAATACTCTTACTAATTAAAACTAAAGAACGCAGTCAAAGAAAGCCAGGTCAATTGAAGTCAAGTAAACACGAAATGAATCCAGAAGTTTAAATTTAGTGTCGCTTTTGGATGAGTGTACACAGACCAAATTGTAGCATCACGTTTTGTGCGCACCTCTCATCTCTCAACACATGGCTAGGAAAGGAGCGCAGTAGCCGCTTGCTCCCTCCTGGGGTTCGCGACCTTCGTCGTTGATTCCACAGTATGCCGCGTATCCTGATGAGAATTATGCAATGTTAAGTTAATTGGATGTTAACCACATCAACATAGTTTCAGCCATCTCACGTTGAATAGCACCATTGTGCGGCAGCGTGTTTTTTTTTTTTTTGGCGGCCATGTCGCTAGATCGTGAATAAAACCTCCAGCATTGTAAAATGATCTTCTGCTAGACTTCATTGAAGATATTTTCATATTGGAGATATCTCCACAGTTTTTCTATAAAAATGAAACGGCTTGACATAATTTTGGAGATATCCACAATTATTTGCAATTATCTTCGAATATTTGAGGATATCTGCAAATCATTTGAAGATATCTGTAATTGTCCATTGAAAAAACTCGCCAAATTCTGAATAAAAAATTAAAAACGTGCTGCAATTTTGATATCAACAATTCAATTGCAGTGTAGATATCTTACTAATGACTTTGATGATATCTCCAATTCAATGGTAGATAATCAAAATAGTAAATATCGTATATCTAATTTACATTCAACATATCCGGTGGTGTGGTAGATATCTAGTTGAATTGGCATGATATCCAACCATGAATTGTAGATATCCAAGTGCGCAGCCATGGTCTGAAAGTTGGGGGGTCAAGAGCACCTTGTGACGGCTCCGAAGCAGTGATGGGAAACATTTTTATGTGAAAATTCATTATGTCAGGGAGACCTTACCCAAAAGTTGGTGAGTCCTGACCCCCCTGGGGCCCCTCTAGTGGCTGCGCCCTTGTAGCAATATCTGTATAGAAATTGTCGAATATCTATGACTCTTGTAGACCTAACATCATTGTAGATTGTAGATTTTCTAGATATCAGCAATGATTCTGCGGATAAACGCCAGTTCGATTATAAGTGCGCATGCTCACCACGAACAGTTCGGGGAATAACGAGATCGGTCAATTCTCCCCCAATGAAATTTCGTAACGGCCCTCAATTATTAAACTGTCAACCACCCTATTGTCAAACACAACCAATTCTCCCATGTTTTATCGGATGTTATTGTTGAGAAGACTGGGGAGAAATCTGAAGTTTCCTGATGACAGATTCGTATTTTTCGTGCAGTGGAGTTCGAAAGATCGTTCTGCATACTACTGTACGTTTCCACCGTCGAACTGCAGTCTTTTCTCCATGGCCTTTTCATCATTTATCATCTCCTTAACGTACATGGCTTAATTGCTCCCGGTGGATATCTCCAAATATTTGAAGATATCAATATTGATTACAGATATCTTCAAATAATTGTAGATATCTCCAAAATTAATATATATCAACCATTCGAAGATATCACCAAATAGTAATTCAGGATATCTTTCCAATAGTTGAAGATATCTCTAATTGACGTGTAGATCTCTTTAAATATTGGAGATATCTACACATGATTTGCAAATATCTTCAAATATTTCAAGTATCGGCAAAATTTGTGAACGCTCCAAATACGATAAACTAAAACGGCTTTGCCCCTACGCAGCGTGTGATTGTGCCTTGATAACTGATCCTCTACGGTTGGCAGGTTGTACAGTACATGACCGTAGGAATTTTGCTAATCATACTAGGCATAAGGGATCTTGGGAATTGATATGCGTAGAGAAAAAAGTCTCGAGCAACTCGAGGAAGGTGGGGTGCAACGGGGTCATGGGTAATCACTGCAACAGCACCCCGGCGGCTAAAACGAGAGTGAGCAAGACACTATTATTTTTATATGGTCGAACTTTACAGTGGACTGCCCCATGTTCTCCCCTCTACGATGCATGACAATGTGAGAATTAATGCGCCCAATGTCAAGTTCCCATAAATCGAATACGGGGAGGGTGGCGTTGTTGCTGGCGATACTACATACATACATACATACAACGACATACTACATACATCATACAACATACATACACATCCATACATCCCATACATACATACACTACATACACATATTTATAGAGCGCGGACAACTTACAAGATCTATGCACTGTGCAGAAGGAAACATTAGTTGAATGGGAAAATGTTGTTTCAACTGTTTCTTGAAGACGAAACAGGAGCCTCGGATATGAACAGGCATTCCAGACTCTAGGACCGCAGAAAGCCCATACCCTATAGCCGCAATCTGTACGAGGGGCTGGGGAAAACCTGGTGAAATCAAGGATGGTCGCACAATAGCCTGCTTGAAAACAGATCAGGGAAATACCAGATTTGAAAGCAGCATCTATAATTTCTGCGATAGTTGAGGATACACGTTTTGGGAGACCATCAAGTTTTGAAAATTTACTGGGGGGGTTCAGTCAGGAATTGGGCGGTAATTAGGGTAAATATCGACAAGGAATACAGAAAAAAAATCAATATTCAAATGTTACATTGCTCGAGTTGTTTTTGCAAGGCGCATTTTTCCAATGGAGTACCTGAATGAAAAATGAAAATTGTTACAATGTAGCACATACTACTTAAGATTCAGGCAACTGTTCAGGTAAAATCCGCCTACCCACCAAAAAGACTAGCTTCTTGTCTATAAAAAATATTAATTGGCTGATTACATAAAATTGTAAGAGCAGGAGGCGAACGCAACTGCAGATATAGCCTGTAATTCTTCATTCATCAACTTTTCGTTCGTTATCATGGTGAAGTAATCTTTTAATGTGTTGATAGGTTACCATTGGCCATCGACAAGTTGTGGGAAAGTTAATACGCTTCTTTCAGAAAAATTGATATCAGACAATGGCTCAGTTTAGAAGGCATGCAATTTGTCGTTAATGAGTGGTCTGTGACTCAGTGACCTCTATTCCAACTGTCCAAGATACCTAAATCCACCGTTTTAGTGAGTGCGTATGTGCAGACTGTCAAGAGTGCAATGTTGAAGCAAAACAGTCCAAACAGATGGGATATGCTCGGTAATGTCTCTGAGAACTACGCGAATTGATTCTCTAAACACCTTGCCGAACTACTGCAAGCGTTCGAAGGTATAAAACTAATGTCCTAGTAGGGTAAAAATCGAGCCCAAAACCGCTATGGCCACTGTCTGTAGGAAAAGACAGAACCAACAAAAACGTAATCACGAACGTTCATCTAGCAACAAGGTCCCTCATACAAAAAAAACTTAAAATTACAAATTAAAATCCGTAGGAAAGGCAGTTTATGTTCAGAATCAGGTCCCAGTAGATTGGTTTCCTGTTTCAAGCAAAATTATTGACGAGAGGCCAGAACAAGGTCCCTATGTGGGTGAGCTCATTCCTTCTGGAATGGGGTTCAGGAGAACTCGTAGTGACATGAACGAGAGTAATGGGAACTTGTTGATTTTTCAAAAGAATGAGTCTGATGCACGGTCAGAGCATGAACCAGAGGACCATTCAGCATCAGGTCCCACTTCAAATGATCTCTATCGTGATCTAATAAAGATTGTCAAGGCAATACAACCTGCGACCGGTAGGCCCCTTCAACCGTTCGGGTCGTTTTTCTGCTGTCAAACCAAAGCAAATTCGCGATTAATAAGTATTCACTCTAGAGGGTTTCAGTCAGTTCGTGCAGTGTTAATCGCGTATTTTTTGTAAGGGGTATATGATGTTAATATTTTTCCTCATCTATATATGGCGTTGAATATTCATTACATATTACTTATGATTGAGTAGCCAACATGGGCGTCGATCCTGGGGGAGTGGGGGGACAGGGGCCACGTCCCCCCCCCCTTTTCGAGTGGGAGGGCATCATACAATGTCCACCCACTTTTTGACTCTCGCTGAGACGAAAGTACATGTCGTTCACACCGTACCGTATCCGTTACTAGCTGTGGTGGGCGGAAAAATATTGAGAAAGCAGGGCCTCACAAAGACCACAGTGGCCTTTATGTCCGAACCCTATTGTCCAAGATTTCCGCACGATGCGCGCCGGGGGGGCAAACGATATGTAACAGTTGCTTCTATAGTGTCGTGAGCGATGCACTTTGAAGGTATATTCTGGCGATATGAAGCTCTTATGCAAGTTTTCTCACCAGAACCATAAGTGAGACTATTCTATATATGTTGTTTTTAAACAATTAGAGGTAGATTCACAATAAAATGTAAGCCATTGATTACAACACGAAGCGTTGGCAAACGAGGCGGATGAGGAGTCAGACTGCTCCAACCATTAGTGAAGTAAAGCAGTTTTGCAGATCGGAGGAACAGACCGCTTCAATAAAACAAAGAATAGGCACAATTCAGGCATACAAACCTGCCAAAGTGGATAAATGCGCCCGCAATGTCCGCAGTTTTGCCGATTTTATCGTGTCGAAAAGCCCGATGATATGAGCAAAATTTGTCATCTTGTCAATTTGATGTTGTGATTTTATCGATGTTCAAGAGAATTGTCGAAAAACTTCGTCCGTTTCGGTATCCTGATGGAATTGTTTCGCCGTCAGTAACTGTAGACCACGTGCACGATAGCGAAGAATACTCGTAAAAAAACTATTTTGAGTGCATTTTTTAAAGTCTGGGACCATATTTTACACATTGCTTTCGCTAGACAATCGCATTTCTAGCCAGCTGAGGCATCGATAGACGAGCCTTCAATTTGAACAATATATAATTTGCACTTCACTTTCACAAAAACAGGTCCGTGGCCCATGATCCGAACGAGACAGCAAACAATTGTGGAGGCGTCGATATATCCCTACATTGTACTGCGCTATAAGAAACAAATATTTATGTTAACAAAACCCGGGCAATAAATGTATAATTCTAGCAAAAATGATAAGCATTTTTTTACAATCATAGACTATATACCAGGAAACCGTGCGAAATTTTCACACCGTTTGACTTTTGTGTGTTTAACCTCCTTCATGAATTGCAACAAAATTCTAGCAACTTGTGACTGTCTGTCTGTCTGCTGTCTGTGTCAAAATTTCCGTCGAAAGAACGGTACGAGCCTACGAGAGGCAAAACGAACAATTATAACCTGGTTCTCTAGAATTGGCCTAACCGGTCTGACTTCCAGGCCTTTTCCCCTAGACCCCAACTAAGGTTGTCCCATGGAGGTGGGATTCCAGGCAATAACCAAAGAGAGAACTTACTTTCTACACTGCCGTTCAAAGTGGTGGACATTACAGCGACAGCACATTTTCGCACAAAACAATAAATTTCAAGAGCATGAACTTGTAACCTAGCAGAGCCAAAAAGTTTTTCAAGGGGACGGTGAACCCTGACTGCCCTGCCTGAACCCCTCTCAAAGGGCCCTATATAAATGTTCGCCCCCTCGCCCTAGTCCGAAAATGTCCTTACGTCACTGCTGCCGACGAGTGAACATAAATCTAGACTCAGTGAACGATCTAAGTTTCCTTTCTTTCTGCAACATGAAATCACATGGCACTTCTAATATAATTTCATCACACCGGGGCGAACAATACCTTCACCCAATAAACCAATTTGAGCTACGCCCCAGTCTGGACAGAGTAACGAGGCTACATAGTTTGGTTCAGAATTCATTAATTGTAAATCCAAACTGCTTTGACTTCTGTCTCGGACACTTACCAATTGGGGGGGGGCGTAGGCCCTTTGAAGAGCGCAAAGGGGGTTATTCTGAGATGAAAAATTCGGGCAGCAAAAATTGCCAATAATTCGGCGGGAAAATCGGACGAAAAAAGGCAAAGAGGAGGAAATCCCAAAAGGCTGCTGATGGCCTGAATTTTTCAATCAAACGCCCGAAAACAATGCAATTTTTTTTTCGCAAAGGCCTTCGCGCGTGGCTGCTTTTCTGTCGTTTAGGCAAAACCTGTTCTGCAAAAAAATCAGAAGGGTCCCGTACGCCTAGGCCAGTTCATCAGCACTTTTTCTCCTCTCGAATTTATTATTCTGCAGTCGCCCTACGAATGCATGAGGACCAAATTTGTTCACTGAATGTGCTCAAAACAAGCTGGCAACTAGGCATCACATTGTCTTTGCATAATAGTCAAGGGTGCAATTCTCCTGGCTGAAAGTTGAGGGTCCCAGGCGGTCAAGAGTGAAATCACATATGTACGGAGGACTTCGAAAAGTTGGAGATCACGACCTCACAAAGACTGCGTTGACTGCGCCCTTGGATTGAAATAGTCGTTCAGATAACACCGTATATTCTAATTTGACCAACATTTATTCCATTCATTTTTTCAACCCCAAGTTTAGGTGATATTGTAAATCTATGGCCAATATAGTAAGATGGGAAAGTATATCATCGGAATGCTAAGAACCAACTTAGCCAATCAGTCATAAAATCCGAGACTGGGTCGGGCCGGTTGCAGGATAATTTGGAGAGGAAAACACTAACGAAAATACCCAAATTCGGAGGAGATAGTGAAGAAATTTGGGTAAAGTAAAATGAAAAGTTTTTCAATTATGGATTTGGTCCGCTAACGTTTTGCAAGGTGTACAGTATCGGACCGTGGAATTGTGCCTAATCATTCTAAGAATAGGGACTGGGGGAATTGATACTTGCGAGAGAAAAAAGTCTCGAGCAACTCGAGGAAGGTGGGGTGCACACGGGGGCATGGTATTCACTGAAACAGCACCCCGGCTGCTAAACGAGAGTGGAGCAAGACACACTTATTTTATATGGCGACTTACAGTGACGCGCCCATGTTCTCCCCTCTATCTACGATGCATGACATGTGAGAATTAATCGCAACTGTCAAGGTTCCCCATAAATCGAATACGGGAGGGGTGGCGTTGCTGGCGATACATACATACATACATCCATACATACATACATACATCCATACATACATACCATACATACTACATAACATACATACATACAACATACATACATACATACACATATTGGATAGAGCGCACCTTACCAATCTATGCACTGTGCAGAAGGAAACATTAGTTGAATGGGAAAATGTTGTTTCAACTGTTTCTTGAGACAGAAACCAGGACGGCCATCGATATGAACAGCATCTCCAGACTCTATGACCGCAGAAAGCCCTATAAACCTATAGCCCAATCGTACGCTGGGCCGAAAACCTCGTGAAATCAAAGGATGGTTCGCACAATAGCCTGCTTGAAAACATCTGGAACATACCAGATTTGAAGAAGCATCTTCATTTCTGCGATAGGTGAAGGAGTCAAGTTTGGGAGGACACTCAGTTTTGAAATTTACGGTTCAGGCAGGAATTGGGCGATTAGGGTAATAGAACAGCCAGGAAATACGACAAAAATCAATTTCAAAGTGTATACCTTGCTCGAGTTGTTTTTGCAAAGGCGCATTTTTACAATGGAGTAGCCTGATATGAAAAGAAATTGTTACATTATCACATGAACTATATAAGATTCAGCAACTGTTCAGGTAAATCCGCCTAAACCCACCAAAAAGACTAGGCTTCTTGTCTCTAAAAATATTAATTGCTGATTACATAAAATTGTAAGAGCAGGAAGGCGAACGCAACTGCAGATAAATCAGCCTGTAATTCTTCATTCATCAACTGTTTCGTTCAGTTATCTGTGAATAAGCTTGTATTGTTGATAGTTACCATGTGGCCATCGACAAGTTGTGGGATAAGTTAATACGCTTCTTTTCAGCAAAATTGATTTCAGACAATGGCAGTCAGTTTAGAAGTCATGCAATTTGTTAATGATTGGTCTGTGCACCTTGACCTCTTAGTCCAACTGTCCCAAGCTAGTCCTAAATACCACAGTTTTAATTGAGCGTTATGTGCAACTGTCCACGAGTGCAATGTGAAGCAAAACAGGCCAAACAGATGGGGAATATGGCTCGGTAACTGCTCTGAGAACTACGCGAATTGATTCTCTAAACACCTGCCGAACTACTGAACTGTCGAAGGTATAAAACTAATGTCCTAGTAGGGTACAAATCGAGCCCAACACCGCGATGGCCACTGTCTGTAAGGAAGACAAGACAAACAAAAACGGAATCACGACGTCATCTAGCAAACAAGGTCCCTCATCCGTAGGAAAGGCAGTTTTATGTTCAGAATCAGGTCACTAGTCAGTGGTTTCCTGCAAAGTATTTGACGAGAGGCCAGAACAGGTCTATGTGGTTAGCAGTCCTTCTGGAATGTTCCGGAGATCCTCGTAGTGGACATAACAGAGTAAGTGAACTGTGTGATTTTTTCAAAGCTGAGTCTGATGCGAACGGTCGAGCAGACCCAAGAGGACCATTCGCAGCAGGTCCCACTTCAATGATCTCTATCGTGCTCTCTAAAAATGTACAGGCAATACAACCTGCGACGTAGGCCCTCTCATCAAACCCGTTCGGGTCGGTCTGTCAAACCAAAGCAATCCGCGATTAATATTATTCACTCTAGGTTTCAGTTTGTGCAGTGGTATCGTATTTTTTTTTGAAGGGGTAATATTATGTTGAATATTTTTCCTCATCTATAGTGATGCGTTTGAATCTTCATTACATATTCATTATGATTGATAGCCAACATGGGCGTCGATCCTGGGGAGGGGGGGACCATGGGGTAACTTCCCCCCCCCCACTTTTCGAAGTGGGAGGGACAGCATATCAATGTCCCGCCCATTTTTTGCTCCGATGAGAACGAAGTACATTTCCCGTTCACGCACTGTACCGTATCCGTTACGTAGCTGATGGGGCTGAAAATATTGAGAAGCAGCCTCACAAAACCACAGTTGCCTTTATTCCGAACCCGATTGTCCCAGATTTCCGCACGATGCGCGCGCACACGTATGTAACAGTTTGCTTCTATAGTTCGTGAGCGATGCCTTTGCAGGTATATCTGGCGATCTGAAGCTCTTATGCAGTTTTTCTCCCCTCAGAAACATATGGAGACTATTCTATATGTTGGTTTGTAAACATTAAGGTAGATTCCAATAAATGTCCAGTGATTATAACACGAAGCGTCGTATTGGCATACGAGGCGGATTAGGAGTCAGACTGCTCCACACATTATGGCAGTAAAATCAAGTTTGCAGATCGAGGAACAACACGCTTCAACAAAACAAAGATAGGCACTAATTCAGCATACAAACCTGCCAAAGTGGAAAATGGCCCGCCAATGGTATGTCAGCAGTTTTCCGATTTATCTTGTCGAAAGCCCGATTGATGAGCAAAAATTGTCAATCCTTGTCAAGTTTGGATTTTGTGGTTATCGATGTCCCAAGAATATGCGAAAACTTCGTCCCGTTTCGGTATCCTGATGTTGTTTCGCCGTCAGTACTGTAGACCACGGTGCACGATATCTATGATATACCGTGAAAAATATTTTGAGTGCATTTTTTTTAAATTCTGGCCCATATTTTTACAAATTGCTTCCTAGACAAATCGCATTTCTAGCCAGCTGAAGGCATCGATATACTTGCACTTCAATTGAAAAATATATATATTGCCTTCAATTTCAACAAAAACAGTCCGTGGCCCAATGCTCCAAACGAGAACTCAAACCCTTGTGGAGCGCGTCGATATATATCCCTACATTGTAATGGCGCTATTAGAAACAAATATTTATGTTAACAAAACCCGGGCAAGAAATGTATAATTCTAGCAAAAATGAGAAGCCTTTTTTTAAATCATAGACTATAACCAGGAAACCGTGCGAAATTTTCACCCACTTTTGACTTTTGTGTTTTCTACCTTCATTGAATTGCTACAAGATTCGAACAACTTTGAGATATTCGGTCTGTCAAAAATTTCCGTCGAAAGAAACAGGAGCCTACGAGGCAAAACGTAAACCATTTAATACCCTGGTTCCTCTAGAATGGGCTAACCGTTCTGACTTCCGGCCTTTCCCTAGGACCCCCACTAAGGCGGTCCCATGGAAATGTGGATCAGGCCAATAACCAAAATAATAAGAACTTCTGCCCTTCAAAGTTGGTGGACATGTACGCGACAGCACATTTTTCCGCACAAAAAAATAAAATTTCAGAGCATGAACTTGTACCTAGAGCCAATTTTTTTCAAAGGTGACGGGTGGACCCTGACTGCCTGAGACCGTCCCTTCCACGGGCCCATTTAAATGTTAGCCCCTCGCATAGTCAAAAATGTCGTACTTCACTCTGCTGCCGACAGAGTGAAACATAAATCTAGACCTCAGTGACGTATTCTAAAAGTTTTTCCTTTCTTTCTCTGCAACAGGAAATCACTGGCCTTACTAATATCATTTCCCGGGCGCAAATACCTTCACCCAATAAATCAATTTGAGCTAACGCCCAGTCCTGGACATAGTAAACACTAGGCTACTAGTTTTTGTTCACAATTCATTACATTGTAAATCAAAACTGCTTTGACTTCTGGCCAGACTTACCAAATTGCGTAGCCCTTTGAGAAGCGCAAAGTTTATTCTGAGATGACAATTCGGAGCAAAAATTGACATAATTTTCGGGAGGAAAATCTGACAGAAAAAGGCAAAGTGAAGGAAATGCCCAAAAATGTTGGCTGAACTGGCCTGAATTTTCAATCAAACGCCCGAAAAACCATGCAATTTTTTTAATTTTTTTATCTTTTTTGGTTTTTTAACATAAAAAAACATGTTTTGCAAAAAATCAGAAGGGTCCAGTACGCCTAGGAGGCAGTTCATCAGCACTTTTTCTCCTCTCGATTTAGTATTCTGCAGTCGCCTACGAATGCCATGAGGACCAAATGTTCACTGATGTGCTCAAGACAAGCTGGCAACTGGCATCCACATGGCTTTGCATAATGTCAAAAGGGGGCAATTCTCCTGGCTGAAAGTTGGGGTCCCAGGTGGTCAATAGTGAAAACCTATTATGGAGGACTTCCGAAGTTGGGGATCACGACCATCACAAAGACTGCGGCCCTTGGAATTGGAAATAGTCCTAGCAATAACCGTATTTGCTAATTGCAAACTTTATGCCATCTTTTTTCAACCCTGGGACCCCCAAGTTAGGTGATATGTAAATCTATGCCCAAGTATATAAGATGGTAAAGTAATATCACGGATTCGTACAGAACCAACTTAGGGCAAATCAGCCATGTTATCCGAGACTGGGTCGGGCCGGTGTGCGGATCTTTGAAGAGTGAAAACACGAACGATAATACCCAAATTCGGAGAGATATGGAAGAAAGTGGGGCAAAGTAAAAATGAAAAGTTTTTCATTATGGATTTGTGGCTTAATTTTCTCGCGCATCAGTACTGATATCGTTATGCCTTAAACTGCAATGAAATTCACTCTTTCAGTTTGGGTAAATTTGTTCGCCCCACTGTAACTCTGAACCTGTGAACGTGTACTGTGCACTGGTTCATTTTATTATAGTGGGTTGGGCGGTCGTTCACAGTGATAATCATAATTTGATGATCGTCTATTAACTGATTCAATTATTATCTAACCAAACATTTATCTCTTTTGGAAATTGTCTAAGTCCACCATTCCAGGTGCGGACCCCAGAATGAGATCTGTAACCCCACGAGGGGCTGAAGTCGAGATACCCATGTTTCTACCGAGTGCTTCGAATTTGCCTCGAAGGCCAAGTGCATAATTTTCAAATGTCTTTTTTCTACCCTGCGTTGTGAATAATGCGATGTAATGCTTGAAATCATTTTGTTCACTCGAATAATTTCATGAGCCTGGGCAGACTGCCCCCCCCCCCCCATTTGTTGTGAGATGAAGAATTCGGTCGGGCGACAATTCTGAAAATTTGTGTGAAGAAAAGGCAAACGGAAACGGAAAAAAATGCCTGGAACTTTTGTCTGCTACTCTTTCGATAAAATGCCGGAAAACAGCGCAAAAAAACTAAACTCCGTGCCTTCGCGCGCACTGGTAGTCTCGATAACTGACTTGTAAAAGTCGGACCAAATATTTAGGTCTCCTAATTGAATGGTCCGCGTACGCCTTGCTTTTTCCAGGGACCGTTGGGCAGCCCCCGATCCCACGCAAACAAGCCAGAGTAATAAAAAAAATCCCATGTTGTTGTATGCGGGTTAATCATCTTAGTATGCCAATGACAATTTTGTCTGTCTCTTACTCAAATCACACATGTAGATTGGTGCTGTCGAGTCTGGCCGAATGCCGTTTTCCCCGGCGTCTGGGAGGTGTATGAGAAGCTAAAAATTTTCTTTGTAGTACGCTTCGCGCCAACAATGGTTGCGCTCCGCTTAGATGGGAGGTGCAGTCGATTTTCCTCCCCCCACTTTTCAAAACGGAGATCGACGCGTACGCCATGATAGCCAATCATCGTTTGGCTATTATGTTGTGTTCAGCCATCAAATCTCAATTAGGGAGGTACACTTGGCTACCACTCTGGAGGATCGGGCCATCTCCTTTAAGACCGCCTTAGTCGCCTAGGTGACTCATTTATTTCGTTCATATGTCGATCACATCATCATCTAAGTATCAACGTTTCCGGTCTTCTCACTTAACTACGTGGAGAAATATCGCTTTACAATGTTTCAGGGGTCTTTTACCAATGAGAAAATCTACCGGGTATACAGCGGCCAAAAAACCCCTTGACCTTTTCATTGGCCCCTGGCCACATAAATGAGTGTATATAGTGCAGGGTATTTCCAGATTCTCACCACTTACTGCTTATCGTTGTTCGGTTTTCTGCTGCCGTTCTCAGTGACAAAACAGTGTTTATATGTTTAGTTTGTTTATTTTGGTTTAGTGAACTGAGGTCAGGAAGGACATAATCCTCATAACTACCCCGAAGCCAACAAATGCCCAGAAAGAAAAATACCAAAACCGAACTAAAATATACGCCCGTGATTCCTGAAAAATAAATCAAGACTGTTCTTAACGCATCACACTCGTAGAGCAAAGCAACATTTTCAGGAAGACAATTCCACTCATTGATCACTCTCCACTCTCTACGAGAAGACTATTTACGAATGTCCATTCTGCACGCTTGCCACGAAGCTTGAAGACAGTGACCTCTATTGCAGTAACATTGGAAAATTTCAAAGAAGTAGTGGAGTACCCATCGAGTCCATGACAATTTTGAAAACCTGCAGCAGTCACCCCGAATTCCCCGCCTCATCTCCATGGTAGTTAGACCTGAACGCCTTAAATCTTTCCTCGTACGATATTTTTTCATACAGTGAATCATCTAGTTGCCCTAACGTTTTGACGTTCTCAATTACCTGCTTGCCTTTATGCAGGTAGGGTTCTGCACTTGTACAGAATACTTCTAGGTGCGGCTCACCAGTTGCTAAACAACTGACACAATATCCTCATCAATGAAACTGAAGTGACTTCATAATCAAGCCAAGAATCCATTACCTCTTCTAGCAGCTCCGTCGTCGGCATAACGCTTGGAAGGTTTCAAGGATGAATCACACAAACCCCAAGTCTTTGTTCTGAATCACACCGTCCTGAATATTTTTCGGCCATTCAACTTGAACGGAAGCGATCCGATTGTGGAAAACAATCATGCATAACTTTGCACTTGTCGACATTGAAAAACCTTTGCCACAGTCGGAAGAACCATTTGGA